>CAODLS011761265.1:0-23467 GCA_948243855.1 Flueggea neowawraea | reverse complement strand
GCCACACATTTATAAATTACTCACGACATTTTATACTTTGATTCTTGATATCAATGTCCATTGACATGACATATTGTAAAAGAAAAATGAAAAAATGAACGTATAACATATATACATAGGGTGCATGATTCCTTCCAACATCTACCGTATAAGACAGTGTAGTTTCTTTCCCCCCCCCCCTAAGGATGGGTGTAGTTTTTGGATTCTGTTTGAACTTCCCAAATAAATACAACTTTGGCTGGGTTGAATCTAGTGCAGTGAAGCTTAAGCAGCAAGCATATTTCCTGTCTTTTATTTCCAGAAAAACAGTTTCTTTCTCATGATTGAAAATTTTCATAGCAATTCACATAATTGCCAAGGGGACCATCTCTCCTTCCAATTCTTCTACCAAATCATCTCATCTATTTTCAACCCCTTTTTTGTTGCCACGTGGCTACATATTTTCCAAAGATCTCACCATATTACTACTGCTTTATGCCATATTCATTCCTTTATTGACACATCTTTTCTTGGAATTTTACCACAACCTTTTCTTTTCTTAACATTATTCATTAATTTTGATTCTTTACACTTATTGGTAAACCACTTCTTAATTAGGTTTTCTTATGTGTTAAATTATATATAATGGGTTAATGGGTATAAAGAGGTTAAGTTCTCCAGTGAGTGTTTCATTACTGTTTCGCAATATATATACACTTAGAGAGATATACACTTAGAGAGATTTACACGTGGTTGTTACAACATAATAGGATGAGTCCTAGTCCAAGTATGGCACGTAACAGGTGTTGTATCCTTATCACTCCCCTTCAAGCTGACGGGAAGTGATCGACCCGTTAGCTTGTCGCGATGGGCCTGAAATTTGGATCTGGACAAGGGTTTTGTAAGTAGATCAGTAACTTGATCTTCAGAGGAGATGTAACACACGTCAAGTTGTCGTTTGGACACCAAGTCTCGCACGAAGTGAAATTCAATCTCAAGGTGGCGATAGCTAGTGTGAAAAATAGGACTGGCTGTCAGATATGTGGCGCCAATGTTATCACACCATAGACTAGGTGGGGAGGTGGAAGAAAATCCAATCTCGCGGAGTAGCTAAAAGAGCCACTGAAGTTCACTGGTGGCAGTGGCTAAGGCACGATATTCGGCCTTGGTGGACGAACGAGACACAACACGTTGTTTGCGAGAGCTCCAAGAGATAAGGTTGTCACCAACATAAATAGCAAATCCGGTGGTGGATTTTCTGTCTTCACGAGCACCACCCCAGTCAGCATCACATAGCAGACAACCGAAAGGAAGAGCAACGTTGGAGATGTAACCCAAGAGCATTGGTGCCCACTAGGTAGCGTAAAATGCGTTTAACCATTCGCCAATGTGAAGGCTGCGGATCATGCATAAACTGAGATACACGATTTACAGCGAAGGCAAGATCAGGTCTGGTAACACAGAGATACTTTAAAATATCAAAATATAATTTAACATATACTTTATTATATAAATTATATTTTAATAAATATTAAATAATTTTTAAATTTATAATTGACATCATTTTTATTAATTTATAACACATAATACATCAAATTAATATTAATATATTATATATATGAAATTTAAAAAATATATATTATATATTCGGGCCAGACTGGTCCGTCGAGCCAAACCATAAACCCAAACACGACCCTATTTTAATAAAAAAAATTGGGGGCCAAGAAATATTGGCCCAACCCATAGCCCTACCTACTGTTGGTTTATAACTCTGTTGTTCATGCACCACATAAATCAGAAAATAATATGTAAATAACTAAATTTACTTATATGCTCACTCATTTATTTATGTGGTATATAAGCGAGGTTATACACTAAATGTAAGTAAGAATTTTTTGCTTTATTTTGTTTGTAGACAATTAATTACCATGGTTCTCAGGAGCAACAAAAGTTTTAGCTTTTACAAACTCCAAATGAACCCTCTTGGACAAGACCAGGACGGAGGGAGGGGTCCTGGGACCCTCCCCAAAATATTTATACATATGTAAAATATATCATATCCACAATGTATTTGTTTTTTTAGAGTTTTTACATGGTGTATGATACATATATATGATATTGTACAATATATATTATATTACATATAGTATTTTTTTTCTTCTACATTTAATAATCTAACTCTCGAGACTTTAAATTATTTATTAACACATAATCAAATAATTTATAGTCTAATTGAGATTGTTTTGAGCACTATTAAATTGATATTTTAAGATTT
This sequence comes from Flueggea neowawraea, assembly GCA_948243855.1. NCBI lineage: Eukaryota > Viridiplantae > Streptophyta > Magnoliopsida > Malpighiales > Phyllanthaceae > Flueggea > Flueggea neowawraea. Next base: position 21,213 of record CAODLS011761265.1, on the reverse strand, counting down.
AGTAATAATATACATTTTAAAAATGTAGTTTTACTTATTTTGATGCAATGAAAATATATATATATATATATTTTTTGATAAAGTTTACTGTTATTATTCTATGTGCTATGGTGCACCCTCGCTGATTTCGGTCTGACTCCGTCACTGGACAACACTCAATTCAAGTACAGTTTCAGTCCTCCCCATAATCATTTTTAACCTTAACAACACTTACAAGTTACAAGACCATGAGAATCTAGAAGACTTTGCTTTAAATTTACTACTTGAAAATAATTTGCACAGAAACTTTCTGAATTGATCAAACCAACTCTGAAATAGTTCACTTTTATTACAGTACTGTTACAAAATCAAGCATCCATAATTTCGAGAGAATCGCTGGATAGTATTGAGGACGACGAATCGACGATATATATCCTTAAAAAAGTAACTACCATTTTACATATTTTTAACCACCTATTATTATTCACAGAGTTAAAATATGAATAATTAGTAATTATATTAATTTTTAAAGGATGAGACCCGAATACCGTGAAGTTATTCTCTTTTAGTTTCAAAGTTGGTCTAGCCAAAGAAATGCTCCCATAGCAAAAACCCTTTTCTCGTCAAGGGTACCCTTAAAACTAAGTCCATATGTTTGAAGAAGCAAGTCAAGTCTCCATTCTTCCATCTTTTCATAATCTGATTTCTTGAATCTTGGATAGTGATATGGCATTTGAAACCCATTTGTGTTCTCTCCAATTGCAACACCACGTCCTTCTTGGCTTCTAACATCCTTAACCATATTCTTCACACATTCTTGACCTTCTTCGACTTGATCTGTAGGACATGACACAACGTTGGTGTGAACCACTTTCATGTGGTTTATGTTGTCTGTGCTGTGACCATTGTGTGAATGATGAGTTGAGGAACATTTTTAAGGCCATGTTTGTTTGTTTGTTTGTTTGTTTGTTTTATTTACAAGGTGAGGGTGAGAAGAAAGGAATTGATTAGCTAGTTTATGAAATTAAGCAAGCTATTGAATAGAGGACGCTGCACCTTGAGTTATATATATAGCTGATCATACGGAGGCATTCTCCACGTATGCACATAAATTTTATGGAGAAAGATGTTGATTAAAATGGTAAGACATGTTCATTCTCATTTTATTTTCTTTTTTATATATTTTTATATTTTTTAATATTCAGGAAAATCTATTTAAAATTTAGAATAATACACACATCTAACTAATTAAAGACTTTTTATATATTAAAAGATGGAGGACATGAGTGGTGATTATTGTACCAATGATATTGTCACTCATGCTTCTCAGAGTGCAAAATTTCCTTAAACTAATTTTTATACCTTTTGAAGCGAACGAGATTTTCTTAATTTAATAAAAATTGTAAAACAAACATAAGATCGAGACACTTCATGATTCAAAATCGAAGAATGAAAAAAAAAATAATTTGAATACATGAAAGTTATTTTAGTAATATCTTGTTGTAAAAAAACTACAGCAAAAAAAAGGGAAGACATTAGGGGTGTCAATTCATGTTATCGTATCGTAATCGTGTCATGTCATTTATATATAAAAAATCATTATACAAGACATAAACATTACAAAAATTGAATTCGTGTCAATCGTGTTGTGTTGTGTCGTCTCACAAAATCTTATTATCGTGCCAAAAATTGATAGCTCTAGAAGACATTGACATTTTAGGGAAAATCTCTCTGTTATTGGGGTACTAATAAATGTGCCTTATCAAAAAGACAATGTATAGAGGGTCACGAAGTGCCCAACTCAAAATCGTAGTAGTTGTTAGTCGCTTTTGATGTTTAAAATCAACAGTTAGCCTTAAACTGAAGTTGCCAAGATGAGATTTCAGCCATATATATGCATTCCTATATTGTACAAATTTTCAAATTCTCTCAAGTGGCTTTCAATAATGAACCCACTTTGAGGATGCTATTTTACTAAGTAATTAATCTTGTTGCCCATATAATTGAGCCAAATGATTACGCTTCTTACAGTGATGTGATGAAGACCAAATCTCTATCTAACAAAATTCGAGTTCCAATTTCCGTATATAATTCCTATATCCATTTTTTATTTTTTACTTAAATACATTTCTAATATCTAAATAATCTGTATTGGAGTGAACCTGTGAGGTACTGCCTTTTTTCATAAAAAAAAACTAATTTGTATTGGAGTAAAGTAAAATTCTTGTGAGCAGGAAAGTTCTCTTTAGTCCTTATGGAGATGTACATCTGTTTTTACTAGTGAAACTTGCATTTGTTATTTTTTAATCATCGAGCTATGTATATAATTTCAGTATTATTGGATTAGTTTTAAAAATGGATGCCTTACTATATAACTTATAGTTTAAAAGCAAAATAGAAATGTCAAATGAGCTTTCTCTGTTAGTTTAGTTTCTCACATTAAAGTGATCCAATAATTTAGTCACAATTACTAAGTTAATACACTAATAGACATATAATGTTTATTGTATATATTTATACTCCTTGATAAGAATAATATGCTAAAAAAAACATTTATATGCCTATATAAAAGCTCTTGAATTTCCAACCAAACTAACATAATTTGTGCTCTTACCATTATTGAGAGTTAGCTCTTGGTTGGAAGAACTTAAGAAGGCCATGTTCTTACTTCCGCATTTCTCTATTTGTATCGAAGATGGTAGCATGTATGTCTTTTATGTTAGCATTTATGGAGTGTTGATGATTTTATAATCTTGCTTGAAGTAAAGGCAACAAGTTTACAGTCTCGTCACATTTGAAATATGAACTTTGTAAACTCTCGGATCAATCACGTAATTAATCATCAAAAATCATTTGGAGAAATTAGCGTTTTGGTGCTTATTTCTGCGAACAATGAGCATGATTAAATTATAACAAGAGAAAGACTTATTAATTTAAAATTGGTAGATTACAATTGGTCTTGTTGTTTTGTCGAACAACAATCAAATCCAAAGGTCACGTACACAATCGTCTTTTCGTCTCCTGCAAAATAAACAAAGTCTAAGGTTGGGGATTGGCCCCCCAATTTCACTGTGACGATCAAGTTAGATGAAATATTTTGACAGAGTTTTAAATACTCTTTAGAACCAGTGGAATGTACCTCACAATAATCCCAATAGTTTCTACTTATAAAGCTCTTGTTGCAAATGATTGAGATCCTCAGGAAAGGATTTTTAATGTTCTTGAATGTATACTAAATCAACTCTATTTTTCATAAATTAAAGTTGCATTTTAATTCTCCAAATAGTGGAGTTTATTGATAAAAGTTATTTAAAGTGTATGGAGTTAAATAATAACTCCATATATATATGAAGTCTCTATTGAAATATTTTATTAATAAAATATTAAATTGGGGAGTCTCATAAATGTCAGAACATAATTGAAGCCCATAAAGCTATGGCAAACGGCAATGGAGGTATTTCCTTTTTTTCTTCTCCCTTTCTCTCTGACTACGCTCTCTCTCTGCTCGTCTATCTCTCTGTTGAAAGTTGATTCAAAGTTGGAAGAACTTATCAAAGGCCAGTCAAGGTTTTTTTTCCATATTTTTTTAGTTTTTATTTAGTCAAAGATTACAAAAATAAAATCTGATATAGTTGAGTTTTTGTAGTGCTATTTAGTTACTTATAAGCCTATAAATAAGCTCTTCCACTACTGAAATTTTAATGTAGTGTGACTCATTTTGTTTCGTTCGTTAACTTGATTATTAGTTATGTCTTTAAAATTCTAATGGTGGTATCAAACCTTTGAGGATCTTAAGGGACATGTAAGTATTATAGAGAGACACCAAAAATAAAGAAGGAAAAGAAAAAAAAATAGTAGATAACCTTTTCTAGAAAGAATGTAATAGAGATTGTGAGGAGAAAACAAAATGTGAGCTTATGAGAAACGAGATTTAGTGGCATCATGTTTTTGTGGCAAAGAAGTTAGTTTAGCTAAGGTCAACTTTAACATGGTAATGTGTGGGCTTAGAAGAATGAGATCGAAGCATTATGCAGAGATATGCTCCATGAAATTTGAATTTTCTTCCAACTTTGAATCAACTTTCAACACTCCCTCTTGATTCAAAGTTGGAAAATTTTCATAAAAGCATGGATCACATCTCTCTACGATTTTTCAAATTTGTGAAGCACGTCTCTTCACATCTGCTACATGATATACTTATCATCATAAATACTGATTTGTCAATGCACTTTGTTATCAACCTTCAATTGCTGGAGCATTTTTGTCCAAAAACGCAATTCGGTGGAACACTTTCTCTCCACAAATTCAATTTGGTTCCATGGAGCACTTCTCTCCAAGAAATTCTTCAATTTTCTCCATATTTTTCTAGTTTTTATTTAGTCAAAGATTACAAAAATAAAATTTGATATAGTTGAGTATTTGTAGTGTTATTCGGTTACTTGTAAGCCTATAAATAAGCTCTTCCACTACTGAAATTTTAATGTAGTGTGACACATTTTGTTTCCTTTGTTAGTTTGACTATTAGTTATGTCTTTAAAATTCTAACACACACTCTCTCTCTCCTTCCACCATCTATCCTCTTCGTTTCTCTCTCTCCTCTTCATTTCTACCACATCTATCCTCTTCTTCGCCACTACTTCTCTTCCTCCTCCTTTCTCTCTTGATCTCTCTTCCCTCTCTCACTCTCAATCATGATCTGTCTTGAAGAGATGAGGTGGTGACGAATATCACATTTTCAACGAAGGAGGAAATATGAGGTGGAGACAGGGAGAGGCGACAGAGATACAAACAACAGATATCGAGAGAATAACTAAAATATTAATAAAAATACATCAAACCAGATATTTCGTATAATTTCCACACAAAAAGTTCGATAGGCATTATTATATGATATTGATATTAACAAATAAAATAAATAAATTATTTTAAAAAAAAGTACATACAATATGCTATATGGCATATGCTATTCTCAACAAGTAAATCCTTAAATAGAAAACCAAACACAGGATTAAGTGGATCATCCCTTTTTTTAATTTTCTTTTGGTTGTATTTGGTTGATTTATAATCTAAATGATTATGAATTTATATGTATTCTCATATTATATATATACATCTTTTCAAATTATCTTAATTGCTTTTTTTTAAGTCTTTAGATTTCCTTAATTACAAACTTTTGTATAATCGTTAAGAGAACTAAATAGAACTCAAAGTTTATGCAACTAGAATTTTGAGTTTACAGTTGCCTTTTTCTTCAAAAATTAAAGGTTCGAGTTTGAATTTTACTGGTCTTGCGCTAATTTTACTTATCAAAATAAAAAAAACAATGCTATTAACTGTGAAAAAAAAGTAAACAAAAAGCATTATGAAAAGATATAGAGAAAATATAATTCCTTTTGTTGCACTAATTGCGTTTGTGTAATATAATTTTTATTTCCTTAACTTTTTTTTAAAAAGAAAAACAAGTTTCTTCCTATTTTCATGTATCAATTTTCTTGTCAATTTTCATCACGATTTGCTTAATCTAACCAGTGACAGGCCGTGCGAGTTGGCCGACATAGATAACCGACATCCAAACATCCCATTTCTTCTCCAAGTTGACCAAACAACCTCATTTCTTCTTCTCAGTGTTTTACACGCACACCAAAACCCTAGTAAACCCCCATTAACATTTCCGAACCTGAAAATGGCTTCGACAGTACTTCGATCTCGCATTGCATCGATTGCGTCACGACCTTTAAAATCTAATAGAAGATTTCTCAGCTCCGACGTCGCTTCAAACCCTAACAAAGAATCCATCATCTCTTCTCAATCTATAATCGGCGATCAGGCACCTGTCGAGTCTGGTGCGGCAGCGGCGGCAACTGAAGCACCTTCGGAAAAGAGCGGATGGAGGTTTCTCAAGTACGGACTTATTGGCGCTCTAACTGGAACTACTGCTCTCGCTGGATATGCTTCTTATGGTATGTTACTTGAAACATCTAAAAAGTTCCTTCAAGAAATGCAATTAATTTTCATCTAATTAACTAATTTAGTCCTTTTTTTGATTATTTGTTGGTAGCGTATACGTTGGATGAAGTGAAGGAGAAGACAAAGGCGTTGCGGGAATCGGCGAATTACACTGCGGCTGACGATGCCAATGCGGTGGAGGTGAGGCCTAAATTTTGTTGAACTTGTTTACTGTCTTTGTTTCATTGTTAGTTCAATTGTTTGACGTTTGTTGATGCTTGAAGGAATAATATCGTGTTGCTAATGCCTTTTGCAGAAGTAAAGGGAATGCTGTACTCTGCCGCCATGACCGGTGAGTGTTGTCCATGTAACATGTTCAAATTATTTTAGTTGTTCATTAATGAGATTATTCCGGGGATTTTGCTTTTTGATTCATAAATGATAATAGTTTCTTAACTGTATCTACTTATGCAATGCCTTTTCTGTTTTTGCCAAATTTTTCTAATAGAATTGTTGGTGTTAGCTGCGATTTATACTTTTTTAACTGCACTAGAATATCGAATTCTGTGTAGTCGACGCTGGCCATGGATGCCATGGTACTGGTTTCTGCTATAATATGAAAGAAATTCTGGCGCCTCTTTAATCTCATGAATTTTTTTCGCCATACTATTTAGCTATTATCTAGTTTTTCTTTTTCTCCAAACAACTAGCAAGGATTTCATGAGCTGCTAATTTGATTTTCAATGGATTCATTTGATTGAGCCTTTCTGTCATCTTTTCACCAGTGCAATCTTCCGAAACTTCTCTTTTTATTTCTTATATAGTTGGATTTAGCATAATGTTGATTGTCTGCCCGTGATGTTTCAGTTCCTGCTAAAGCAGTTGAACTTTACTTGGATCTGAGGAAACTCGTAGAAGAACAAATTGAAGTGAGTGCTATGAGTTTTCATATCATAAATTCGGAATTCTGTTTCTCTTATCTCTTCTCTTTACATTTTATCCTTCATTGTTGCACTTGTATAGGGTTTACAGAGCCAACCTCAGATAAGCTTCTTCCTGATTTGCATCTTGCCGAGCAGCATGTGTTCACCCTTGTTTTGGATCTCAATGAGACTATAATTTACAGTGATTGGAAGGTAGGTCATCAAGATATAAATTAAAAAATTTCAAGATTGTGTTCTATAAATTTAAATTTGGTCAAGTTGACAACTTATGCATATGTGAAAAAGAGCATGAAACAAGTTCCCTATTTTTTCCTTATCTGCGGACAAATGAGTTATTGCAGTTCAGTTCTTTTTAATATATGTTTGGTAATCTTTATGTGAAACATTAGAATTATGATTTGTTCTTTTTTGGTGTTTAAGCATGATAGAGGGTGGCGAACTTTCAAAAGGCCAGGAGTCGATGACTTTCTGCAACATATTGCAAAGTTTTATGAAGTTATCGTTTATTCTGATCAGCTCAACATGGTAATATCTTGACCTGCTTTCTCGTTCCATGTCTTCATTGCCAATTTTTTCATTTTGTGAGTTTACTTCCAATGTTTATTTGAATGCATTGTCTACTGCAGTATGTTGACCCTATTGTTGAAAGGTTGGATACAAACCATTGTATACGATATAGGCTATCAAGGGGTGCTACCAAATATCAGGATGGGAAGCATTATCGAGTATGTCATATTTGATTGGTTTTCAATTTCTGTTAATAAGCTATTTTTGTTAATAGATTCTTTTTCTCCATTTCTAGAGCTGCTACTTTTTCAAAATAGAAAAGTGCACTTTATCTTTCTTTATCAATAAAAGTGCACTTAATCTAGTCATTGTTTGCAGGATCTTTCAAAACTGAACAGAGATCCGAGAAAGATCATATATGTGAGTGGCAATGCCTTTGAAAGTTGTCTTCAGCCAGAGAATTGTGTCCCCATTAAGCCATTCAAGACCGATGACAAAGGCGAAACACCTTTAGATACAGCACTACTGGATCTCATTCCGTTTCTTGAATGTGAGTGTGAAAATCTTTAGGATGCACGAATTTATCTGTGCTTTGTTTTTAAATAAAAATTGAGGTAATTGTATTCTCATGAGGTTTTCTCTCTCAATAACTGTATTCTTATTGTTTTTTGGATTTAAGATGGATTCATATAACTTAGTTAAATAATCATCATGCATGATGGGCTATATTGTATGAAGAGATAAGCTTTTGGGTTATTTGGTATTGCAAACTATCTTATCTGAGGGCCATTATGACGTATTCACTCTTCTAGTCATCTTAATGCTACATTATTATCAGTATATTGCTGAGGACTGTATAAGATGTATATTCACTCTTCTAGTCATCTTAATGCTACATTATTATCAGTATATTGCTGAGGACTGTATAAGATGTATAACCTGTCTGCTTTGGTGTACAGATGTTGCTCGTGCTAGTCCAGCTGATATTATAACTGTGCTGGCATCTTATGAAAGAAAGGATATTGCTCAAGAGTTCATTGAACGTTCTAAAGACTATCAAAAGTATGTCCTGTTGCTACCCTATTATTCATCCATGTTTCGTTTTCCATCTCTTTATCAGAAAGCTGCAAGCTAAATATGATATTCCCAATTGTACTTTTGAAACTAAGCGAATGATGATGAAATGGTGAAGCAGGCAAATGCAAGGGCAGAGGCAACAAGGCCGTCTCTGGAGACGATGAGGTGACCATTTGGATGAAGAAAAGAAGTTTTGGGTGGAAAGCAGTGTGAAGGTCCTGTTGAATACATGAAAACATTTTTTTTATAATTCAAAGCCATTTTTCCCGCTAAATATTAGAAACTAGATGACTGGATCATTTGAATGTCTAACATGAGATTTGTGAATTTCATCGGCTTTTAGTATCAGATATTTTTTGTACCACTGGTTCCTTATGAAAAATGACTATAAATAATAGATCCCATTTCAAATTTAACTTCCGAAGGATTTAGTGAAGGTTTTTTTTTTTTCAGAGAATCAGTAAAGAATGTATATATGATAAAATGTTAACACTCATTGTTCTCTTATTTCTTGTTGTCTGTTCTTGTTGAGCATTTGATCTTATCTGACAATGGTTATTTCTTACCACTGTTGGGTTTCTTTTCTTTTCTGACAAGTCATTTTATTTACTTCTACTGGAAATTGAATTCTCGACCCCAAGTGTTGGGTTTTGACTTTTTTAAGAATAGCTAATTTGAGTGTGTCACTGTCGTTTTCATATGTAGTTAGAAATTAGAATGATTTGCTTCTATACATTATGAAGATTATTTTTAACTAGTTGTCTATGTTGGTGATTGGCATAATTGAATCAGTAGTGTGACCGGCCAGCCATTATCGTTGCCATCTTGGCAGCAACGCCAAACTAAGTGGACCATACTTAAAAGAGTTTTTTTGTTATGAAGAGTATTTTTAAGGGATAATTACATTAGCATTTCTAAGGTTTACCATAATTTTTTATTGCATCTCTAATTTTTAAAAATTTCTATTGCGTAATTAAAAACATTAGTGCATACATTCTAGAACTAACGGCGTTTAAGAGCAAAGATGCAATAAAAGTCTTTTTAAAATTTACACACAATGAGAGATTATAGTAAACTACATCAACGCTAATATAATTTTCCCTATTTTTAATCAATTGTGTATGTTATTAAGAATTTCTTCTTCAGTGTCTGTTTCTGTCACTTGGAGTATCATCAATTATCGGTGTTGTTTTGTTGAGTTGCTGATTAGAGTGGCTTCAGTGGGTTAATTGAAGTAATTAACAAATTTTATGAAGTTTTGTGAAGCAAAAATGACTCTATAGACTTGATTGTACATTTTTAAAAGTTTAGGTAGCATGAACGCAAGTAACTCAGTAACCGTTGACCAAACTAAGGAGCTAGAATTATTGGGAACCAAACAAAAAACGACAAAGTCTGTCGTATTTAGACAGGGCCATTGTCACGGGGTTCTTAATCAAATTTATGACGACGGACGATGAAAGAACCTGGAAGGTGTTTTCTCCTAGCTATGGAAACGAGTACGACACACTTTGTTGTGTTCCAAGTTTCAACAGATTCCCCAAAGCAAAATAAACCACAATGTCCAATTTATAATTTCTCCTTCTTGTTTATGATAAATTAAAATGATACAAAATAAAAAAAACGATTGTATATTAATAAATTGCGTAAATTACATGGTGAAATATTGTAGAATATATCATGTTTTGTCCAAATCACATGAAGTATAATAGACTTTTTAAAAATTATAATATTCGTTTTTTCAACATAACATATATAAGCATTTATCATTTGGTGGAATTATATTGACTTAATTACGTTTTTTTTGGGTCAAGTCTCAACGCAACACGAAGATGCGTTAAACTCACGCATACGAGTGCCGGTTCGAACCCAGGATGTGACTCAACCGAACAAAATCGTTTCCGCTAGTCCTTGGCATTAGGCCGGCGGGGTTGGAGGGCATTTTTCCAGCCCAGTCATAAGAGTAGGGCCGAGTCAGACCCAGTTGAGCGGGTTAGATGCCTAACCCGCCAGGCCGCACGCCCTTTTTTTAAAAAATAATATTCTATATTTTTTATATGAAAATATAATTTAACCTATAATTTATTATATAAATTATATTTTAATAAATACTAAACAACTCTTAAATTTATAATTAACATCACTTTTACTAATTTATAGCACATAATACATTAAATTAATATTAATATACTATATGTTATATATAATATATATGACCGGACTGGGCCGATCTGTTGGGTCTAACCATAAACTCAGGCTCAATCCTATTTTTTAAAAAACATAGGCGGGTCTTGTCGGGCCAGGCCGCGGGCTGAAAATCATTGGCCCAGCCCGACCTTTTTTTGGGCCGGTCCACCGGGCTGGGCCAATTTACCTAGCACTAGTTTCCGCTGGGCCACAAGCCAACCCAGGATATTGACTTAATTACGTTAACCATCAAGTCAATGTAAACTTCCCATCACGTAGATTTTTTTATTTTTTTGGACGAACTTACAACTCCCATAGGAGGATACTATTACAACTGCGTGCGGAAAGATTCAAATTCGGGATGCACTGTATTTACCGGGTGGTGAGTCTACAAAATATCTAACAGAATTCTAATTCCTTGAACCCCAAAAAAAAAAAGCACTCTAATCTATTTTTAAGTATAAACTCCTAACAAATCACTGCTTAATTAAAATTAAAAACAGCACTCTAATCTATTTTTACGTATAAACTCCTAACAAATCACTGCTTAATTAAAATTAAATCACATAAAACTACAAAATAAAAAAAATACATTATTATAGAAATAAATCTAATAATTTCCTAAATCATAAATACCTTGGGCAAGGACTAAAATTTCCCTGTTTAATAATTAAAGACAAACCGATTTTCTTGGAAAAAACAGCCCATGCTGACTCAACTCTCTGTGTAGTACTATCTACGTCCCTGTCTTAAACCCTCTTTATACTACTGCCGATGTAGTCCAATCGAACAAATGCATTCATGCCCACACCATTGCTTATCTCCTATAAATCTTTTCTTCTTTCTATTTTCCGGAATTTTGAATTCTTGAAATCTATTAATCTTCCAACGATTACCGGCTTGAATTCGGATTAGTCAGATATTTTTGGGATATAAAGCTCTAATCTTTAATTTCAGGTTAAGTGTGTGTCGTTTTCTTTTCTTTCTTTCTCTTTTTCTCTCCCTCCTCCTCCTGACTTCCGCACACGGTGGCGGCCACGACGACGACGAAGAAAGCGGTGATGCTGACTCACACGTGAACCTGCGTGCAAGGCCGTTAATACTTTTGAAAATTTGGTGCTTGATACTGATATTTTTTGGGACGTTTATTGGAGGAGTGTCGCCATATTTCTTCAAGTGGAATGAAGGGTTCTTGGTTTTGGGGACGCAGTTTTCAGGAGGCGTGGCTATGATGCATTTTTTGAGTGATGCTAATGAGACATTTGAGGAATTAACGACAAAGGAGAACCCTTTTGCTTTCATGTTGGCTTGTGCTGGGTATTTGATGACTATGCTTGCTGATTGTATCATTTCTCATGTCTATGGCAACGGTAGTGGTGGGAATAATGGTATTACTACTACTGATTTGGAGCTTCAAGGTATGAAATTTCAAACCTTTCAGTCCAACTATTTCAACTTCAATTAATATGTTGTTGATTCATGTATTTCAGATAACATTCTTGGTTACTAATATTAGTTTATGAGAAAAAAGAAACATAAGCGTTTTTTTTTACATTGAGTCTTAAATATAAGACATAAATTGCAGATCGGAAGAATGTAGTTTTAAAAGCACGTGAAAATTTTTATAGTTTTTACTATTTGATCGACTAAATTTATAATCTGTAGTATAATTCGGTGTTTTACATCTCAATACACCACAAACAAATACATAATTATACTTTTTGGAAAGAAACATAACCATATGGATGAATTGACAAAAATATGCAATATACTATTTTAATATGAAAAGAAAACAAACATCACGATGGATGAAAATTATTCTTATTCTCCTTGAAAGCAAGGTTATGTGTGTCCCTTACTAAGAATGCCTGTTTCTGTTTCTGTCTCTGGTTTCCAGTTGTCTTGTAGTTCAAGAATTTGATTTAATAATTGAGAGGTGAAGAAAATAGTGTGAAACTTATAGAATCAGGAAGTTGTCTGTCCTCTGAAGTGAGTTGACAGGTGAACGAATAGTTTGGTTTGGAGTTAAAAAAATCTACACGCCATAGTTGTTGAAATTTAGCCTCGACACTTTAATTGTGTTGTTTTTATGTTTCAACAACCTTATCAGAATTGATTTCAAAAAAAAAAAACCTTGTCAGAATGGATTAATGATACAAAACGTCTTTCTCTTAAAAAAAATGATACAAAACGTCTGAAATGACTAGTTTCTAAATTTATTAGCTCCTTTATTATTAGTCTTCTCTCAGGAAGTGCACAAGGAAAAAGTAGCAACAATGGTAGTTCAGATTCACACTTCCAGGTTGAAATTTTACAGAATATGCATCTTATTTATTGTGTGCTTTTGTTTTTGAAAGATTAAGTAGAAGTAGATCGCATATATATAATTTTTTTTATTATGACAGATCGTAGATTAATAAATTGCATAGTAAAAAATTAGAAAGATATACAGTTTTTGGAGTATATATAAATAATAATATGCTGGCTTGATATGGTTAAAACAAACACATACAAAAAATGAAATGAGCTTATCAATTCAGGAAGGATGGAATGTTCATTATTGTGGAATACATTTTGCTTCTGCAGATGCATAATGCAGCTGCCGCACAATCCTCACTTTCAACCTTCAGTTCATTTGGAGACAGCATTCTACTGATAGTAGCTTTGTGCTTCCACTCAGTTTTTGAAGGCATAGCAATAGGAATTGCAGAAACGAAAGCCGATGCCTGGAAAGCCTTATGGACAATCTCTCTACACAAGATTTTTGCAGCCATTGCCATGGGAATAGCTCTGCTCTGGATTATCCCGAACCGGCCGCTCTTATCCTGCGTCGTCTATGCATTTGCATTTGCAATATCAAGTCCAGTTGGTGTGGCTATAGGGATAGTAATAGATTCAACAACTCAAGGAGCTGTTGCAGATTGGATCTTTGCAATATCAATGGGGTTGGCTTGTGGTGTGTTTGTATATGTCGCCATAAACCATTTACTGTCAAAGGGTTACTTTCCACTGAGAGCAGTTTCGGTTGACAAACCCTTTTACAAGTTCTTGGCTGTTCTGTTGGGAATTGGAGTCATTGCTGTTGTAATGATTTGGGACACATAAAGGATAAGGCAGAGAGAAAATAAATGGCAATTCCCATAGCATATGCTCTTTTTCCAAGACTTTTGCTGTGTGTATATTAGTCTCCCGCAAGTTTACCAAAAATACATATAGAATTCATATACTTGGTTCTTTTTTTCTAATTATCCAAATATCACTAAGATATATAGTATTTTTCCATCACTGAAATCATAGGAATTGTCAGTAAATCCACTCCAGCACGTTTACCGCTTAACCAACAGCTTGTTGGTTCCATTCCACAAAGTTGAGTAACAAATAGTTTTACATATTTGATGGTGAGAAACATAATACCATTCATCCAGAATAAAATATTGCAAGTCTTTTCTTATGAGACAGGTTCACTACTGGAAAATATTGTTATTGACAATATTTCAATCAACAACTGTAGTTATTCAAAATCCATTCAGAAGAACCTGAAAATATTTTTCAATGAAAAATTCAAGTTGAAATAACTTAAGCAGCTTCTGCTATTTGGGGAAAAACTGCACTATCTAGCTCCCAATGTAGTGAAATCTTGCAGAAATATACCTCTTAAAAGTTCTTAAAAGTTGTTGAGAGAGAGTGTCAAACTTGAAGCACTACAAGAAATATAACATGTTTTAGTCTCAGTGCTTCACAGGTCAATATGAAGACCTTTGTCAAGGAAAAGTGTAACAACGATAGGCCCAGCCAAATCCCCGACAGCGCAGCCTGCAGGCAAAGTTTGAGCATTAGATTGCTGGAATCATAGAATAACAAGTTTAGGAAGATCAGTTACAATACTGAAAGAACAAAAAGGATTAAGCAAATTCCCTTACCAATCCATTGACCCGTTGAAGGTCGAATCATGGTAGCACTAAGTCCTGCTCCAATGGAAGCGAAAACTAGTGATGCACTACACCTGATGGTGACACCAGCAACCTTTTTCCGAAGAATTTTAACTTGCTCGGGTTTTTCAACCTTATTGATCTCTTCATCAGACTTCGCCAGATGAGAAAAGAACCTGTAAAGTTCAATGCCAAGTTGGACAATCCATGATGCAGCGACTCCTAAGAAGTGTCCTGATCAAACAGAAAATATAAAAACAAATTAGATTGAAAGTTCTGGTCCTATTTATATAAGAAAGGATAGAGAACAAGCAAAAAGTTTTTAACCTCTGAAGGTTGTTCTGCTCACTCTGAAAAAGTAAAGATAGGTAGGCATTCTCCTTTCAGCCTTGCGCACGGCGGATTTAGGAACATCTGCAAATTTTCATCAAATCTCAGTGCAAAAAACTAACAAGAAGAAGGATGAATAACAGAATTGGTTGTGTTGTTCTTCACAAGAAGAAATTAGATTCTTTCATCTCTTCTTTTTGAATCAATTCAGAAGGGCGATAATCATATCATAACAGAAAACCACGGAAGAAGTACCCTTAAGAAGTTTCCGTGCTATTCTTTTTGAAGCATAGTGGACTGCAAGTCTTTCCAAAATCCGTCTTGTAGTCACAACAGTAGTCTGATATAGCATGCAAGACATTAGAACCAGCAAACAAAGCCAACTAGATATAGTGAAATTAAAAGCATCAAACTTCTTCATATAAATTCATCGATTTGCATGACTTGGGATACTTGGGATTTTGTACTTAACAAGACTAGTATTGGACTGTATAAATCTTCATTGTTGGAACTTGGGAGAACTTGTCGAGAGATAGTTTTAATAGAATTCCTGTTGACCATTAAATTTGCTTCTCAACAGGCACAACCAATGCATAACATGTCTTATCAATGAATTAGATAATGCTGACGCCCATTTTTGTAAAATCCACATTACTCTAGATTGATGTACGTAAATTGAAAAGAATAGTTCATACTTTGTACCGATTATGAATAGATATTGAACAAGCAACAACGAAGACCATTTACACCATTAACTGCTAAGTATAATCTATATTCTATGCAAGTTTCTCCACTTCTGCTAAACAATCATTAATCGTGGGAACTGAATTAAAGTTGGAAAATTTCGAGATATTATAGAACTGTCAATCTGATCCAGTTTCATCAACTAATGATTTTGAGATATATATATATATAAATGGCATTATTTAATGATATCAAGAAGTGCATATTTACCCAGATTCTCAATAAAACAGCAAACGGGAAACTTTGTGATTATATTATAATATAAGGCGAATTAGCTAAACTACCTCCCCACAAAAATCAGGATGAAAAGGATCAACATGAATTTGGTCAATAGAGAGCGAGACCATTGTGACTAACCTCACGAATAATTTGCTTGACTGATTTTTGGAAGGGAACAACTAAATCTACGCGGCGCTCTTCTGGAGTATCCTGCAGGAAATCCTCATCATCCTCTTCTGTAAATGTATTAGGCTCCAGTAGAGGCAAATAGAACAGCAAAAATGCCCTCAAGGATGTCATAGCAAGTTGTTTCCTTCAAATGCTGAAAAGAGAGGCTTTAACTCAAAATAGTACTCCTTGGTACTATATTTTAGAGAATTGTGCTGGAAGATATCCCCAGATGCCCTTCGTATATTAGAAATGTAATCATCACTTAATGTAGCACCAGCATCACAATAAGCAACCGGTATCTTTGGGTAACTGCCAAGGGCCAAAATGGGAGTCAATCAAAGGTACAAACCAAGCTATGTACAGACATATCTCATTAACAATCATGAAACAGGGATTAAATACAGAAATAGCTGATCCAAAGTAAGAGCAATCAGCAATGAGACCGTTAGCCCGGATGCTTACAACCAAGAAAAACTATGATTGACAACAACGTTTTACCAATGAGCAAGTATCAGAATCAAGTTAAGAGTGGCATGACAATTTCTGGCACGATTACGTGATTACATACATGATAAGCTATATACAAGTTCTATTTTTGTTGTGTTTATGTCACATATATCATGCAGACATGTAGATGATATAACACAACTATGACATGTCAACACAAATTGTCACCCTTTGAAGCTTCAAGTAGTTTCAATGAACAAGACTATACATGTTAAATAAGAGGTAGCAAATCTACAGTGAAATAAAAAATCCACCATCCATTCCGAAACCGGTGATCTAAACATTCTTATTCATAGCTGGAGAAAACACTGCAATTTCCAATATTTACATTCCACAGTAAGAACTGAAATCTTATTTCCATCATCAAAACACAAAAAAGTAAGTCACTTGTCATCAGACATTGAGAAATTGCAAACAAATTAAAAATCTTTCCACCACCCTTTATTAAGACACTCATCTTCTACTCATAGACAGCAAAAAAGCAAGTCGATTCAGTTACTTTCAAGAGATTCAGAGACCTACTTAAATCATACATATCATAAATCAATAGAAACACTGGTTGTTTAACAAAGGAAAGAAGGAGGAAGTACCCAAACAAGAACCTAGAGGCAAAAGGGGTGCTGGCAGCGGCGGCAAAGGAAGCGGCGGAGACGGCTGCGGAGGCGGAGAACTGCCGTGAAGTAAAGCCTTGATTTTTCTTTAACAGATCCAACACTATCGCTATACCTGCCATTCTTATTTCCTCTATAACCAATCAATAAACAGATATAATCATACAGACACAACAACAACAAACAGTAGCGGAGAAAGCTAACTTTCAAATTTTCTCGAGAAAGTAACACCGAATGGGTTTTGGTTAAAAGGGCTTGAGCTATGAGATTAATTGCCCGAAAAGATTGGATTTTTAATGCTTTCCGTTTCTGCTTTCTTGTTTATGTAAATCTTTTGTATATATTTTTTATTACAATTGTGATTCCATTACACATTTGTTTGAGCTATGGTGAAACGTTTGATTAAAATGTGAAGAGAAAAAAAAACATCTTCTATCAAAAAAATCAAATATAACATATTCAATCATTATTAGTCTTTTGTATAGCTGTGTCGTATTAGAGACTCATAAAAATAACCAAAAAAATATAATCATATAATAAAAAAATTAATAGAATATGTTTAATTTGTTTTATAAGTTGAATATATATAGTAAAAATACTCAGATAATAGTTTATAGTAATTATAATTATTTAATTTAAATTTATTTATTAAGGTTAAGTGTTTTGAGTCAGCATAGCAATAAAAAGACACGACTATGATCATCAATTCGGTGAACATATATATAATCAATCTATTGAACAACATTATTACTTTTTT
Source organism: Flueggea neowawraea (assembly GCA_948243855.1). Lineage (NCBI taxonomy): Eukaryota > Viridiplantae > Streptophyta > Magnoliopsida > Malpighiales > Phyllanthaceae > Flueggea > Flueggea neowawraea. The sequence continues at coordinate 3,305 of CAODLS011761265.1, read as the reverse complement.
TGAATTCGACACAGATAAAATTTAGATACAACCAATAGAATTATTGATAGGTTTCATATTTTAAATGAAATTCAAATATGAACAAATATGTGATAATATGGATTTTCATTAAAATGACAAAAAAATGTGAGTAATTATTAAAAACAAACAAGGGTATAGTAATAATTATTGAAAATAAATAAGAGTATAATAGTCTAAAAAATTTTATCTACATTCGTATATTTGTATATGTTATGATTATTTATGATACTTTTTTAAGGTAATTACACCCCTTATCCTTTTCTCATTTTGATTTCACGTAAGCAACAAGAAAATATTATATATACTGTTATAAAATATTTTGATTTACATTTTATAAATACAACAATTTATATTCAGATTTTCTCTCCTCAAACCCCCTCACCTGACTTTTTGTTTCTCTCTTCTCTTTTTTCTTTGTTTAACGCTTTGCGCCTCTCTATCTCTCTCTCTCTCGTTTCTAGCCTCTCCTATGTCCGCCAAACCCTAGTGAGGAAGAGAATGGCGGTGGCATGAGGTGTGTGAGAGTGAGGAGGATTTGGAGTATTTTATGGAAGGATTTGGAGTTAGAGGAATAGTGATCTAGACAGGAATAGGAGAAATTGGTCGCCAGCGGCGAACAAAAAGGTTGTGATTTTTCTTGAAGTTGCGCGGTGTTTGTGGCTTCGGAGTTGTTGGCATTGGCATTGTTTGTGATTCCTTGGATTAGGAATTTTATTGAGAATAAGAATTGGAGGGTGTTCTATGTCTCGTCTTGAGGGTTTTAGAGGAGGAGTTTTGTTGGTCGTGGAATGAGGGAAGGGCTCGATGATAATATCAAGTATTTATTATTTTAAAGAGGTTTAAGTTCCTCCAACATGTGACAGATTTGCTATCAAGGTGTTGAGATTAAATTAGTGTCGTACTCTTAAGGTACTCATTTTGATTAATATTTGTGATTTGTTCTCATTTTTTTGACTTTTAGACTCCATATGTACTCGTGTTGTACTCAAATAACAAAGAAAATATAAGGGTTTTGGTTTTGTACTCTATTTTGTTGGTGTTTTTTTGTGTTTTTGTTGTTTATACTCATGTTGTACTCCACATGTACTAGGTTATATTAATCAAAAGAGTTTCAGTTTTGTTGTGATTCTAGTTGTACTCGTATTGTTTTCCATATGTACTCAGTTATACTGGTCAAAAGAGTCTTCACTAACACTAGTTTGTACTCGGTTATATTAGTCAAAAGAGACTTCACTAACACTAGTATGTACTCCACATATACTCGATCTTTACTAGTCAATTTAGCCTTCATAACACTACCTTGTACTCAGTTATACTCTATATGTTCTCGAGTTGTACTATGTACTCGGGTTGTACTCCAGTTATACTTTTTTTCATTGGCTTAAATAGTTTGGTCAAAGTACTGTCAACGAGTGACCAAACTGTTGTGTTTGTGAATATTTTGTTCTGTGTTTCTATTTTTGGTAAGTTTTTCAATTATTGTTGTATTGTAGAAATTGTTTTTTGTTTTGTTGTCCATTTTTATACATCACCCTACTTTGTTTATGAAATAATTCCAAATATATAAATTTAAATTTAGTTATATTTTCTGGTTAGATCTAAAATAATTATTATTCGGTAAATTGTAAGGATTCAATATTCTTAATATAGTAAATATCAACAAGTCAGTATTAATATCATTATTAATTGTGCATTTTTAACAATTAAGATATGACGATACACTGACATAATCAATTAATCATTTTTTTGACTACCTATATTTAAATATCTTTTTTATATTTAATTTTCCATAAATCATTTCATTTGTTCTTATTAAAAATTAATCACCGACTTTTTAATATTTGAAATGGTATCAATATTAATGAGTTATAAATTTATTATTTTTTCATATTTAATTAATACAAACTCAAGCTGAATAAAATCATTTTATTAAATTTTAAATTTTCTCATAACAAAGTTCAAAATCGAAACTTTCTAATCTTTGGATAAATAAATATTAAATTTTTTGGAGAGAGACAAATTGTTTTCCTAAAAAAAGATTGACTTTATAATATACATCATTGTTACAATGAAAACAACAATTTTTTTATTTTTTTTAACAACTACAGTTTTTCTATTATTAAAAAACTTTTTATTACTAAATAAAAAAAATTAGAAGACTAACTTAAACAAGAATTTATTGCAACAAAAAGAAAGGAAGGAGGGGTGGCCACGGTTCAACCGGCAGTTCTGGTTCAACAAAAGCTTGAACCTGAACCGGACCGTGGCTCTTCGGTTTGGGACAGTTCTAGTCTGATTTCGGTCCAGTTCCTGGTTTGAATGAATTTGACCGGTTAAACTGCTGGTTCTGGTCCAGTTCGGTTCACTTTTTTTTAAATCAATTTTTATCTCGTTCTTGTATTATTTTTTCCGCTTTGATAAAAATATTATTTTCTAAATATTAATTACATTTATTTTTAATATGGAGATAATTTTTACAAATATAAAAATAAAAATGCATTTGGTGTACAATTTTTTTAGAATTACAACAATAATTAGAAGTGAATTAATACAAGTACAATTGAATTAATATATAAGTGAATTAATACAAGTGTAAGTGAATTGATTCAAGTACAATGGAATTAATATACAATGGAAAAAAATTGAAAAGAAAAAAAAGGAAAGAGTCGTTGGACAGTGCACTCCAACGGTCAAAATCTGCGGTTCTGACCGTTGGAACCACCGGTTCGGAACCATGCAGAATAAGCGGTTCCACAGATTTTGATACCTTGAACTGGAACCATCCCGTGAACCGGTTTTTACTGTGTAGTTCACGGTTTCAGTCCGAATCTGGGTTTCAATGGGTTTGACCGTTCTGGTTCACCGGTTTCGGGTTGGTTGGCCATGTCAAGAAGGAGCTATACTTTTCACAAAATCCAAAAGGCTCCCACACATTTCTAAGTCCCGCCAACCTCTCACACAAAAATTAAAAATGCAACAAATAAACCTTCCTCTTTGTCGCAGTCGATTCCCCTCAATTCATCTCTACCTCTATGTTTTCGAACTAATCAATTCGAACGACGCATCGTTCGATTCCAAATGCTCAGACTTAAGTTAAGGGTTTCATCAGATTTTGAATTTGATTACCGATTCAAAAGAAAAAGGAACAAGAAGCGATGAATTTGGGGGATTTACACAAAGTATGGGAAGTAAAAGCATTGAAGAGGAAACCAGGAGAAGAAGAAGCCAGGAAAATACTTGAGAAAATCACCAAACAGGTCCAACCCATCATGCGAAAACGCAAT
>CAODLS011761256.1:0-24821 GCA_948243855.1 Flueggea neowawraea | reverse complement strand
AAGGGACTAAGTTCTTGAGTCTCAAATAAAGTGAAATCTTTTCCACTTTATCCCAGTGAAGAAATCTATTCACTAAGAATGTGACTTCTTATAACTCATTACTATGCCAATTTCTCATTATTCCATAATGAATGTGTCATTTTGACATAGCAAGGTATCTAACGCCTTTAGCCTCTTGGTCTCTTAGATCAAGGTATCGTGGATATTGGCAATACATCTCTTGGTTTCAAGTAGTTTAGGTCTCGACCAATCCATAAACCATGAGATGCATAAGTAACGAACTTAGAGGGTGGATTTTGAACATTGTGGCCTTTGCATCATAGTTCGCACCATATTAATGAACAACTTATGTTGAATTCTCTTTCATCACAAAAAGCTTTGATTTCATCTAGTAGATGTTCACGACCTTAGTCGATCAACAAGTATCATTATTTGATTCACATCTTGACTTGCAAGGAGTAAGAATTAACATGGTTAGTCTTACTTATAAGAAATCAAATAAATATGACCGTACCTTTCACAGTCATATATATATCAGTGATGAAGTAGTAGGTCTTAGCCTTGCCCTCTCTTTCTTTTTGACATCAAACATCAAAAGTGGATTAATAGGAACAAAATTCAGCTCAAATGCCTTTTGAAATGATTTTCTCTCTAATTTTCTCCTCTATGCAATGCTCACAATTAGACAACTTGAACTTACACAATTGTCTAATACTCCCACTTGATCTAATCGATGAACTCGATTTGTCAAAGTGGTTGTGTTACGTGCATTAACTTCATATAATCTCTCGTGATTACGTGAGGTAGCAATGAATGAAAACTAGAAATTTTAATAATTAGGTCATTTACCTTAACTAAGAAACCACTTTTAGTTCTAAAGTAGCCTCCCACTCAAAACATAGTCTAACAAATAATGTTATTGTTAGAATAAAGATTGAAGGCAAACTTCAATACATTTACAAAAAAAATTAATTCAAGAAAGGTTTTAGCTTTTTCACAAAACAAATTTGCACATGCCAAATCCTTAAACTCCTTCTTTCAAGTTATTCCTTGCATGCTCAACTTGTTCCTTCTTAGAAATAGTTGGTATTGAATGAAATTACACCATAACTTCATTGTGAGGATCTTAAAATTTGAATTAACCATCTACTAACAACGAAATTCAATAGAGAATATTGAACAAAGTAACTCTTCTCACTTGCGTGAGTTTGAGAAACATACCCTCAAAGGTGCATTATCTCACATATTATGTGCATTTGGTAGTGAACATTTATGCACAAAATGTTGGCATTGTTTATGTTCAAGGATTTACTCAAAAAATTATGTCTAATCTCCATTTCTTAAGGACTTAAGGTTCTTAAACCTTTTTCCTTGCTTTTATATTGGAAATTTTCCAATAGAATAAGACGTTATTGAATTCCTCACAATCTCACGTTTGAGATTAGCGTGGGTTAGGTGCAACTCAATTTGCTCCTATCTTGTAGGAAAGAAGTGGAAAAAAAAAACTTTGGACCTCGTCTTTGATTAATTTATGACCAATATCACTAGCTCTCTAATCATCTAGGCCTTATTCCTTTACTCACATGATTAGGATAGTTGTAACAAGTATCATTATTGATGGTCAAAGACCACGAGCTTAGTTAGTGTCAGTCCAACTAACTATTCTTTAAATGCAATTTACAATATTATTGCACCTCGATACTTGTAAAAAAAATCAAAGTGATTTCATCATCCTTTGTACTTACAAGATGATAGACATAGTGGAATTTTATTACTTCTACGTCTATAGACATTACGGTCCATAAATGTATTGAGTGATATACTACTCCTCCTTGAATTCAGCCTTAGCCAAGTTCAAAGGGCACATGCTTTTGCTCTCAGAGTACACGCTAGATTCTCATAATCTAAGATTTACGATTATTGCAGCCTAAGCTCAACATATGTGCTCGTATGGCTCAGCATCAATCGACTTTACAAGCAGTTAATATCATAAATAATATGACAAACAACAAGACATAATTGCACAACAGTAAGTCGTAGCAGTACACATATATTTACTATCCAACCAAAATTAAACTAGCATAGCCTCTTATTAAGCTTTGAATCGAAATATACACTAGGTGCACATTTACCATCTCGATCTTAATAATTAACTATACTATATTTAATTTTATAGACAGTAAATAATGACTGTTTGGATTCAATTTTAAAGTCCACTTGACTTAGGGGAATCCATGTTGATTATCTCAATTATTTAGACAAACTCAATAATTGGACAATATATTCAATATATAAAATATTGCATATTAAATTAAGGCAAATCAACATAAAAATAAGCCAAAAAATAATAAATAAAATCAATATCATTTATTGAACCAACATGATATCCAAACAATCAATTTTAATGTTAATACACGTACATTAATATTGGTCAGCATTAACACACAAATAATGCTTAAATATCCCCAATATAATTTCAAACTCATATAACACTAAGCTTATACCTACCAATTTAGATACATAATGGACCACAATCTAATATGTTAGAAAAAAATTCAAAAGTGGTTGTACCAACTTTTCGAAGAATTCTATAAATCAAACGATCATAAAGTGAATCTACCACTTCTCATGATCTTTCTTCACAATCATGGTTTAATATTGTACATAACAATTTCAAAACGTTTTTATTTTCTAGAATCTCCAAGTATCTTTCCACGATACTTAGGGAATCTTGTTTTCATGAAATTCTAGTATGATCCAATACATTTAACCAATATTGGTGATGAGAATCATAATCTCTTATGAAGTAAGCGAACCTTCATCACCTATGCACACTTATGTACAATTATTTTCTTCTCTTTACAACCTCCACAATTCCAAAATACTCATTTTGGGAGTCGTGCAAATTCTTCCTTAATTTGCACTTCCTTCGATGCAACATGGTTTTACTTCATTCGCATATTCGTAATAAATTACAAATAAAAAGAGTATATACGTATTCGCGTATTCCTCAAATAATTGAAATCTCATTTCAATTGTCTAAATGAGAATCATATTTGCATGTTTTTAAAATCAATTATTTTGAAAACTAATTTTTAAAATAATTCTTGGCAGAAAACATATTTTTCATAATTTTTAAACCACTTTTAGTATTCAAAAAATTGGAAAAAATAGTTTTTGAATTCAAAAAATTGTGAAAATATGTCAAAAATTCAAGAAAAATCCACATTTTAATTCTGCAGAAAATTTTACAAAATTTGGAGGTCGGGACACGTGTCACGCGTAGACATGTCCCACGTGTGCATCCCATGTGCCGAGCATGTAGAACACGAGCGACTCAGAATGTCGCCACGTGTTACAGTCGCGTGGACACACATGTAACATGACACATGTCACAATTCCATTGGTCCAAAAATCTGATGACGTGAATGCCATGAGTTATGATGATGTGTATGCCAAGTGGCCATCGTGACACGTGTCCATTTCTCATTAGTCCACGTGGTGAATTTATCCAAAAATTCTTCTAGAAGCTTATGCCACAGGTCGCTATATGAGTGGTCCACGTCTCGGTCAACTTTGACGGAAGTTATTGCTCTGCCATGTGTCACTTTGTGAGTAGTTCGTGTGGACGAATCACAACTCTCCACGTCGCCATTCTTATCAGATGAAAAATTCATCTGTAAGCTTCTTACTTAATATTTTTCAATCGGGTTTTTGTCGATTTGAAGACCTTTCCGATAGAATTTCACAACGAAACTTGGGCAACCAATATTTTTGAGGTCGCTGATCTCAAATCTTTTATTATAATTTTGAAAATCCAACTTTTAGTTTTCGGCTCCGGACATACTCGAACCAAAAACGACGTTTGGAACAAAAAGTCAAATACAATAAATTCACGGTAGATATTACAGACAGAGACCAACAAGAATTTTGAATCATAATCCAAAATTTATTCTCCGCTCTGATACCACTAAAGGAATCTAACTACCGGTTTAACAGATAAACAGTATAATAAAGTAGGTTCGAGTTACCTACCTCGATTCCTGCGGAAGTTCGACCCAACCAACAGTGGAAAACAAAATTCAGGATTGGTTTGATGTTAGTCTCTCGAGCAAACCACGGTCGGGTTATTGACGGGAGTGCTCGTCTGTTTCGCAGCCTATATGCCACACGAATTAGGACCATTGACGAACGAGGAGCTAGTGGAGAGATAGGCTTCCTTTCCCTCTCTCTCACGTTTTTGGTGGGGATGGAAGAATGGAAGAATCCCCCACCTTATTCTTCCATTCGTCAATTAGTCTTGGTCCACGGTCCCAGTTCACATCTTGACCCACCGAGTTTTGTTCACCCGTAATGGGCGAACCTCTTTTCCAACAACATCTTAGCTATGTTTTCTTATTTATAAATATTATTTTGATAATCTATGATTTAAATGAAATTTGGTTTTCTATTTATATTTTTAATAGTTTAAATCGTTTAATATATGTTTTGATTTAAGATTTTGGATAGAGAATCTAATTATTTGAGGTTTGTGCAGGGTGGGTCAGGCCCTTGATTCTATTCATGTCGTATGCCGGTCATTGTCTAATATCGAGTCGTGATAGTACTAGTTTGTAGTCGTGTTGTTCTTTGTTTGTACTTTCTAACGGATGATTAACACAAGACCAAATTGTGGCACTTGTGAAATTATATTTTTTAGGTGTTGTATTTTTGAAATGTTTTTAAATGTTGTTGTATTTGTGTATTTTAACAGTTTTTTGTTTTTTTTTAATTCACACATTATTTTTCTACTATTTTTTTAAAATAATTATAAGATTTGTCCATATTTTATGCACATTCTATCGACGATTATACACAGGTTGTACGTGTCCTGTGAAAAATTCTTTTCAAATGTTTTTTCCTAATTTTTTGTAAGAAGATAAAATCAATTTTTTTGCAAAAAGTCAAAATGTAGCATTCGAGTTTTCTTTGTTGAGAAAATGATATTCTCAAAGCTAGTAAAACAAGAGGTGACATTTGCGATTTTATTTTGGGCTTCCTTGCATAAAATGTAATTTTTTGTAATTTATAATTAATTGAGCTCATTAGTTAAATCAACAACTAATGAATTCAAATTTCAACTTTAACATTATGGACATACCGATTTTTTAACATATTTAATGTATCTTTTTATATTTTGTATTTTTCTATTATTACATACTCTTGAATCAAAAATAAAATTAAGCATTATGATTTTTTTTTTGTCAACAAAAAGGGGAGTCAAGGGTTACTGGTAGTGGCGTACCTCTGCTGATCGTGACCATATAGGTAAATACTCTCTATCGTAGAATGTTACTTTGCTCAATGGTGATCGAGTGAGACTAATCATGACACCCACTAGAATTTGGCGTTAACCTATTGGCGTAGAGATATTCGATGCCAGCAAAAAAAAGAAGTGTGTTTCAAACCCGACTAAGAGACACTAAAACAATGTTTTTTTTTTCTACCAGATCACCTCCAGGAGTAAAGCATTTTGACTTTGGCCATATAGGTTCAACCTTTTTTCTGATCAATGACATAGGTTAGGTTCCACTATATTCAAATTTCTTTTCTGGGCTTGTTATGTAGATTCACATATTTTTGGGCTTGTCATCTATGCACTATGTCCTGGTGTTTGGTTGCCGTTGTGCAACCATTTTCCTTGTAGAAACTCTTCAGACATTGTGGAAACTCGTATGTATGGTCAAGGCAGCCATCAAAAGTCCGCGTTAAATCCTATCAACGCCAGCGCCGGTACCACCTAATACAGCTATTACCACATGGACCACATTCTTGTCGGTTCTATGAACAGCACATTTCGTGTAACTATACTAAATATTAATGTCGGTGCATATGAAAAATTATTCTTTTTTACATTTAAAAAAAATTCACAATTAGTCAAAATTGTTAATTTAATTTCAATCATGAGAATTATTATCTAATGTGTTAATAAAATATACCAAAAGAATAATTAATTTATTTATAATTATCGTCAACCTTACGAAGTATTTGGATTGAGTGTAAGACAGTTTAGTAAAGTATGATATTGTAAATTATGATATAGTTCATTAATGTAATTAAATCATAATATATTTGTTAGCATGGTATGGTAAAAGAAAAAGGATCAAACAGGTGAAAAAAATAATGATCAATTTATTAGTTCAAACACACTGTTAAGCTCAGCAATCAATTTATTAACATCTTTAATGTTTTTTTTACAATGATTTTTAGCGGTTGTTTAATACCTTATAAATATGTAGTACATTTTCTATAATTATTTTTTTTAAAAAAAGGAGTTATCTTTCTATTTTATTCTATACTCAATAAAATTTAAATCTCTTTTACAATCTTTTTTTTTTGGTGGCATCACAATCTTTTTAAATAGATCCTTTTTTCACAATTGATAATTATGGTCTTCATTTTTTCGTTTCTCTTTCTAATGATTAGTTTAAAAAAAGAAAAGAAAACCTTTCGATTAAAGTAACATTATTTTTATTTAATGGGAGGTATCACAATGAAAGAAATGAAAAATTGAATTTATATGTTTAATTTGTAAAAAATATTCCAATAATTCTATTTTTTTAATATAAATAAGTTTATATCTCATTAATATTTAAATTATTTTTAATATTAAAAAATTGAGAATTTGATTGCTCTTTAAAAAAACACGTTTAGACCCGTCCTCTTTGGAATTGAAATTATAACACAAATAGGAAGCAAAACATACCATTAACAAAAGGGTGGAAACAGTTGAAAACACACAAGTGAAGAAAAGGACAAAATCCGAAAAGGAAGCTATAGATGAGAAACTTCCTGACAAGGAAAGGAGAGTGGGATTCCTCCGGGATTGGAGCGTCGTAGAACGCGGGGGAAATGGGAATTGTTTCGTTTTCCGTTCGCAAATTGCTCCCACGTGATGATAGAAAGTAGACAGCTCATATGGTTAACACAACCAACATAGCACATTCACATGACTCTGTTATATGTTATATTCACAGACAGTTTGACACTACATGTCGTCTCTTCCTTCTTACAATGTATTTTTTTTTAAATCGAAATGACTAGTAATAGTATATTATTGTTAAATACTATTTTTAATATATATGTATATATATATATATATATTAAGAATGGTATTTGTCTAAATAACCTAACTATGGACGAATGGAGTATAGATAGATAAACTAGTTAAAGTAGTAATAATTATTGTTTATTTTTCTAAATCTATCCTTATTTATTTTTTTAAATGTAATTTTTTTATTAAGTTAGAGTTGTTTGGATGAATAAATTTGTATCGGAATATTTTTAACTAGTTTTTTTATCGATTATTCTTAACTAATCAATATATATATATATATATATAATAGTTAGAAAGTTTTCTCAAATTTGTGACAAGTAACTTCTTAGTTGATTCACAAGTGTCATGTGATGTATTATTTCTTAATATCTTTAAAGAAAATCAATATATATTATATATAATAGTTAGAGAGTTTTTTCAAATTTGTGACAAGTGACTTCTCAGTTGATTGACAAGTGTTATGTAGTGTGTTATTTCTTAATATTTTTAAAGAAAATGGATACTTCAATATATATATATATATATATATATATATATATTATGTGAATTTTTCAACGTTTCGACGAGTTACGTTTTAACTGAGTGACATACAACAATTTTTTCTAAACATCTTATCAACAATTTTTTCTAAATATCTTATCTCTTTTCTTTTTTGTAATATAATATAAAAAATTCTAAAATCAATAATTACATAACAAAAAATTAGTATATGTATCAATATATGTATTTAAATCAATATATATTATTTCATATATATATATATAAATTTAACGCTATGATGAAAAATTTTGTCTGTAAATTTGATATATAAATTTGAAGCTAGTAGATGATTTAGAATTGACTAGTAAAATGTCAACATATTAGGTTTTTTTAAAATGGAGAATCAAATATAAAAATTAATGATGATTTGATACTTTCAATCAAATTATGATGATCATAACTAAATCATAGCAAAATGGGAAGGCAGTGGAGCTACTAAATCGTGGAAAAGGAAAAATTGAAAATGATGAAATGATTCGAGACAAGAAGAATATTGTAGAAATATTACAAGAAACTAAGAAAAAAAGCCCAAAGGTGTGTGATCACAGATTTTCTTATTTAAACTTTAATTCCTGTTAAGTTACGAAAGAGATATTTAAAGTTGTGTTGTTACGATGATATAAAGATGATATTAGTTATGTATTCATTTGATTAATATAATATATGAATTAAAATATTTTATTTTAATAAATTTATATACTTCTCTAAGAAAAATAAATAATAAAGAATTATGAATAAAATTTATAAAATTAATAAAATTTTATAATAATTTTAAATATTTAATAATTATAGTTTCTCTGCTGGTTTGCTAATTGTTGATTTTTTTCATTGAAATAATAATTTTAAAAATATTTTTTTAAAAATATATTATTTATTTATTCAAATAAAAATATTGTAATAAAAATATTTAGTAGAGTGCTAGTTTGTTCAATAATGAAGCACTGTATGATATATCCTTACTACTATTCAGGAGAATAATGCACATGTGATTGCGATTTGGGGAACCGTCAGTTTAATAATTGATTACAATAGAGGTTCCATTACATTTATTTGCTTAGTTTTTGTATTTTATTAACTAGTACATTGTTTTTTATTTCCCTTTCTTCAACTTAAATTGATGTTTTTAATTTAAAAATTAATCATAATCATAACACTTATAAAAATTAGATGTGAAAAAAAAAATAGGACATTTTTATGCTAATTTTTAATTTAAAATTACTATAATTGTTGCATGACATTGTATTGCAATCTTTATTATAAACGACAAAGAAATGATAATTAATAGAAATTTTTTTATCGATGTAAATAGAATTTCACTTCCATGTAATTATCTCTATTTTTTTTTAATAATATCTGACATCAAAAATATTTATTTATATTAGCTAAATATTGGTGTAACTGGCACCGATAAGGTTCTGCATAGAGTATGTCGTCTAAAATTTTTCTGTGTGTGTGTATTGTGGATCATGTCCATCGACGATCGCGCGCTAGGCTCATCCATTGAAGTATTGTTCGCTCTGGGCTCATGGGCCCTCACGGTTTTGTCCTTAAAAATGCGTCTCAAAGGTTTGAAGGAAGGGCGATGTGAGAACATGGCACTACAATAGTCCCTAGGCGACCATTGGCATCGACTCCAAGGTGATGTGGGAATATGACACTACAATAGTCCCCAGTTGAGGTTAAGGGGTTTTAGAACATAACTTTAGCTTGACAGCTTTTTGCTCAAGCTTCGACAGACGACACCAATTGTTGTGGACCATGTCCCTCGATGATCGCTCATTAGACTCATCCATTGAGATAATGCCCACTTTGGGCTCATGGGTACTCAGTGGTTTGAAGGAGGAATATGCTTATAAGCGACCATTGATCTCAACTACTAGGCGCCTTAGGAGCATAGTATTGCAATAGACTAAAGGCTTAGGAACACAGCTTTGCTGGAGAATTTTCAGTACCTTGATTGAGTTGGAAGAGTTGTGAAGAATAAGCAAAAGAGAATTTTTGTGGGAGGAAGTTTGTTGAGGCAAGAAGAAACAACACCAAGGATTTATAGTGGTTTAACCAACTTTGCCTACGTCCACTACCTAAGTCTCACTTAGGATTTCCACTATATCGATGATTAATTTTGGCTCAATCCAACAAAATCTTACAACAAGGTTGATTGCAGGTCGTACCTCTAAAACCAACAAGGTTGATTGCGGCTCACACCTTTAAGGCCAACAAGGTTGAAATTGGCTCATACCTCTTAAGCCTACAAGGTTGATTCCGGCTCATACCTCTAAAGCCTTACAATGTTGTTTTCTCTAGGCTCATAAAAAATCTTTACCACTCTCAAAGTGTTTATAAAAAGATTACAAAGAATGAAGCATTATGCTAGAATTTGAATGTAAGAAGTTGATGCTCTTGATTTTGGCTCTAGCTTGATATTTGGTTATTTGGGGTGAGGGGAATCAAGAAGATATTTGATCCATGTTTGCATATGATCATCCCACATTTCTCTGCTTTCTCTTGATATATTTATAGCATTTCTAAGTTATATGACCGTTGTAGTTGACAAACTAGCCATTGGAGTGCATTTAATGCTGTTTGACTCTTCTTGAAAGCCCTTATGTATGTTGATTATCATTTTCTCTAGTTATCGTACATTATCTACCCTTAACGTATGTTATTCTTCGTCTGAAATGATCAAGTAACTTTTGTTTCCTTTCAGCATAATTTTTATGTACGATACACATTGCTTACGTATGTTGTGGCTTCATTACGTACCTTATATGTTGTGTTACATATGCTATGGAATTGTTTTGCTTACGACATGGCCATGTCTAACGTACTTCAGCTATCTTCTTCTTACAACATGGCCATTTCTAACGTACGCTAATGTATTCCAATGTCTTGTTTCGCAACTCTGAGCTTTACAATATGTTTAACTCGAAGTCTAACATTTTATTCATCATCAAAACATAGAAGGATCTTAAATGTTTATCACACATGATCCAACAAGCTTTAGCTCGATGATTTTTTCTCGAGTTTCGATAAACAATTATTGTGGACAATGTCCTTTGATGATTGCGCTTTTGGGACTCTCGGTTTTGTCCCTGAAAAGGTGCATCAATGGTTTGAAGGAGGAATGTGCTTATAAATGACCATTTTCCATGACTCCTAGGCAATGTGGAAGCATGACACTACAATAGCTCCCCAGTCGAGGCTAAGGGGCTTGAAAACACAGTTTTAGCTCAACGGCTTTTTGTTTGAGTTCCCACAAATGACACTAATTGTTGTTGACTGTGTCCCTTGACGATCACATGCTAGACCCATCCACTGAGGTATTGTCCGCTTTGGGTTTTGGTTTTGTCCCTGAAAAGATGTCTCAGTGGTTTAAGGGAGGAAGGTGCTTATAAGCGACCCTTCGCCTTGAATCCTAGGCGATGTGTGCATGACATTAAAATAGCTCCCAGTCGAGGCTAGTGTGCTTGGGAACATAGCTTTTGCTCGAGTTTCCACAGGCGACACCAATAATTGAAGAGAAATAGGCCAAAGGCCCACCAAACCCCTACAAGCCTAGAAGGCCACAACCGAAAGTCAAAGTTAGTCAAAATGTTATGAAGATCATCATTACTAATAGAAGCGTTACAAAGCGTTATATGGGAAACTGTTTACTGACCATTACGCTATATATAGACATGGGGATGACTATCAAATGGGGATTTCTATCTAATTCTTACACTTCTACTCTGTGAAATTCTTTACTAATTTGAGCATTGAAGTGCCCTAGGGGACGAAACCCCAATTTATGACTTGTTTCTATTTTGTAGGATACGAAGCAACTAGATCAAGCATTCACCCATTTATCTTCAACTTCACATTTTTCTATATTTTGTTCTTTATCCCTTTGGTTTTGCCTTTGCTTTTAATGCTTTTTCCTTATTCTCAAAGAAGAATCCTTTGTTGTTTCTTCTTCTTATTGGATGTACTCTTTTTAGAACCTGAAGGCAGCCAAACACTCTTCCTTGAGTTTAAGATAAAGGTCTATATCATCAAAAGTCTTAATATTAGGTGCATGTGTCAAATACAACTTCATATGCTTCCAATTGCTAGGTAAGAAACTGAAAACAACTTGCACTTTCTACTCATTAGTCCACTGGTGGCCGACATCTCTAAGCTCACTAATCATATTAGTCATTTCCTTTAAGTGCTTCTTCATTGTATGATCAGGTTATTTCTGGTAAGTGTCGAACTTAATGGTCAAAGACCAGAGTGTAGTTAGGGATACACCACCAAAATTCTCCTTCAATGCAATCTTGAGATCTTTGCCATACTTATAGCCATGGAATTGGTTAGCAATATCATCATCCATTTCACTAGGGATGATGATACAAGCATTTTTGTTCTTCTCGGGTTCGACCATAATCTTTTCTAAGGGATCTTGAACTTCTTGTTGCTTAAGCACATACTAGATTTTCACACTCCAAATTTTGTAATTTTCACCATTGAGCTTGAGATCCTTGTTAAGCTCAGCCACAATTAATTTAGAAGCAATAGATATTTTCAACGTTTAATCTATAACATAAAATTATACTTAATGAAGAGATATAACAATACATAAACATTTATTATCCATCCAAAATTTGAACTAGTGTAGTTAATTTATTAATTTTTGAATAAAAAAGTCCACAGGGTGTTCAATTACCATCTTAGTCTAGTGTTAACAACTAATTACACTTAACTCAATTCTAAGGATAGTAAACGACTTTAGATCCCTTTCTAGGGTTCATCTCTAAGTCTATATAACTTAGGTTTTCTATATTGGTTATGACATTCACAAGGATATACAAAATATAATGCAATAATAAACCAACATTCAACGAACAAATAATTGCAATTCATGATAATAAGGCAATCAACCATAATTTATTGTCAAATAATAACAAATGTAACTAAAACTATTTATTATCCCAACATAGAAATAAATCTCAACATCCATTTATCAAATAAAGCAACTATAGTAAATGTGAAAAAAATAACTAAGACATGTACATTTGTTAGTTCTAAGACCAATAGCGACAAACAAACTTATTTCTAAATTTCACTTACTAAAAATGAAGATAAATGGCATATCCACATCTTCCTTTTGGGAAGTGACATCATAACCACGTCCATCAATTCTCAAGGCAAAGTGTAGGTCAAGTCTCTAAGCTAGTAAGGCTCGATCTCATGACTGCTCCTAAAGATCATGGGTGTGTTTAGCTCTTTACGTCTCAAAACACCTCTCCTCACAAGGTGCTGAAGGAACACAACCAAGGAATACACATAACCCCTAGGGTCTATAGAAAAGACAAACAATGTCATGATGTATGAATCACTAAAGGAGCCTCTAACCATTTCAAGCATACCATGTTCATTACTTCCTTGACTAAAACTACATCTGTAAATAAACCTCTGTGTCTCATTGTTCATGTGAACAATATGAGCCATAATACCATTAATATCATCTCTGCGAATATTAGGATCAATCTCAATCTACATGAGATCTTACTATAAGTTGTACAACTCGACTATCTAAGCATGAGTCCTGACTACATAGGAGTCCCCAACACCCTCATCTTCGTTATCAAACCAGAAAGATGGTATGGTGTACTTATTTGTATTGATTAGGTAAATACAATCAATGGATATGGCCAAAACGAACATGTATAAAACAGTAAAATGATCTACATGTTATTAAAATAAATTTATAGATTATTGACAATGACAGAAAAAGAAAAATGTACTCAATTATTAATTTAAAACCAATTAATTTGGAAAAAAATGTTTTGGAAGTCAAAAAATTATGCGAAATATACCAAAAGATCCAGGAACTTGTAAATTTAATCCTATCAAAAAAAATTGAATGTTAGAAACTGCCGCACACACTCACACACATCACCAAAAAAGGGCAACACGTTCATCACACGCCATACGCGCTTTTCCTTTCTTTCCCACGTGGCAGTGTATGATATGCCTACGTGTCACAACATTGACATATGCCTAATCCTCACTGGTCCATGTGACAGTTGGATCTTGTGTGGTGTGCACCTATGGCAATGATGTCGTAATGCTATGTGGCACCAGACACCACAAGTGACATTATCATTAGTCCATGTGTACAGTGAGATATCCCAATCAACACAACCACATATCAACAGCGTGAGCTCATGACGTGACATGTTAGTGTGTATTTTATGCATATTTTTATTAATGTTTTCATGTTGCTTCATATGGATTTTCATCTTTATTTCCATGTTTTTATGTTGTTTTATGGTTTGCCTTGCTTAGGGGATGATTGGGTGAAAGAAGGGTGGATTTGGTGCTATTTTGTGCTGGAAGTGGATTATGGGTGTTACAGTAAGGCTTTGACGACCTGGGCTAGTATGGAGACGCTGGCAGAAATTGAAAGATGATGTTTTAGGCTAATTTAGATAATTGGAAGGGCATAAACGTGGTTGTCTTGAAGGAAAAGTCTGGAATCTTTTAGGAAGGATACTTTTGGAACATTATCAAGACAATTTTAATTAGGTTAGAGGTGGGCTATGTCATATATAAGTAGCCACCCATTATTTTGTTTTCTCTCTCTAGTCTTCTCTTTTGCAACTCATGGCAAAAACACAACAACCCATATTTTGTGTTCTTATTTTCAATATGTGTTGTTAAACTCTTTTCTAGTCAAGGTACAATCAAAGTCGATCTTTAATTAATCGTGAGGTTCTGGCTTTATCAATTCTTTATTTTTTTATGCATTTATTCTATTTCTTTCCTTGATTGATTTATTATTATTCTATTGATTGATTTGATAACGACCAATTGAATTAGTTGATAGAATAATAACTGCTAATTAGATTCATATATCCGAGGTTGTGTGTCTAGCATAGGTGGCAAGTTAATATTGTTGTTGTGATAACATGCTTCGACTTTCATTAATGGAATAGAATAATAATCTTGCTTGAATTAACTGTGCTTCCAAGTTTGTTGGCTTATATAGGGTCTTTATAATTCTTAAGGCAACCGATAAATTGAATTTTGTATGGTGTCCTGGAGATTATTTATTGGCTAGGGAAGTAGTTTGCAAGACGTCCCAAAAATACCGAAATAGTAAGTAAAAATTAGTTACTAAGAGTATAACCTGTAACTATAACATGCCTATATGAACAATATTGATTTATCTTTGTTACCTGTGATCGACTAACAAAGTGAGACGGAGATGTACTTTGGCTAGGCTTTCGTGTTGTTGATTTCTTCCTTAATAATTTTTTGTTTTGATTTATTTCCTCTGTTTTCTCTCTCTACATTAAAACCTCATCTTTATTTTATTTTAGTTGTTCTTTATGCAATTAGGCAAATTTTTACAAGTGTCTGTGGATTCGACCGTTCTCACCATTGTCTTCAATCTTATTTATTTTGATATTTAGAGTAGGAATTAATTTGCTGGTTTCGACACCTATCAAATTTTGGCGTCGTTGCCCGGGACTAGTGTCAAAGCTTTTGTCTACTTGCTTCGTTGTTTATTTTTTCTTGTTTTGTTTCAATTTGAAAAAAAAATGGCTTTGATCATGGATAATTGCTTGCATCACTTTGGGTTCAACCAAGATTCACACGAGTTAACTTCTTCTGTGGATCAAATGAGTTTCACGAATCAAGTGCAACCTTGTAGCATTCGTGCTTCTCCAAGCTATCCAAGCAACATATGCTCAATGCCTCAACATGATTGACATGGATATGGTAATATGGCTATCCCTTATTCAAACACTCGCAACTCAGGATGGTGGGATCATCCACACTTTGATTATGGGGCAAGGTTAGACAATTTTTAACAATTTCAGCATGAATTACCAACTCCTCCATAGCCTGGCCTTGAAGATCGAATTCAATCATTATAGGGAATGAAGAGAACTTTAGTGGCAACAAATCAACAAATTCAGCAGAGTAATGCTCAATTTCAGCAACAATTACAGAAAACAAAGGCTAGTATGCAAGATGTGCGAGATCAAATGCTGGACTAGCCGCTTCACTCAATAATTTAGAGAATCAATGTGAATTGCCTTCATAAACTGTTATTGATCCAATCCAAAACGTTAATGCAATCACGTTGAAGAATGTAAACTATAAATAGGTGGCTTGGGACAATTCTTGTCAATTCTTGTATGCTTTTGGCCGGTTATGACTCTGAATAATATAATTACTCGCTCACTGCCCGTAGATGTAGGTCGATTGACCGAACCACATAAATTTTTGTGTTCTTGTATGATTGCTCTTGTCTATTTTTGCATTATTCTATCACCTAATTTCCTGACAGAATCAACAACCAAACACAATAATATCAATGTAAACATCATATAAGAGTTGTTCAAGAAGAGAAAAAATGAATAAAATGAAAAAAAGAACCCATTATCCACCAAATGCAAGCATAATCTTCAAAAGTGTTTAAGGAGTGTCAATGTAATATACCGTCGGATCCTGATCAGTAACAATGTAGTTTTCTGATCCGTTTTGCTTTGATCTTAGTTGTTTGGAGTTTTGAGTGGGTGATCAACGGTTTTCATTGGGGTTACTCGAGTTAGCAAGTAGGTGTAACTCGAGTAGTATGAACCATGGATAACTCGAGTAATCTTTTTGTGTAACTAGAGTAAGACAGGGTCAGATAACTCGAGTTAGATGTTCGGTAACTCGAGTTAGCCGTGTAAGCAGAAACGATGCATCTCGACTTCTTTTCGTCTTTACTCAACTGCCCCTCATTCCTCATTTACTCTTCATAACTCATCAAGTTTGAGCTCTTAATTACTCTCATTGTTTCTTCATGGATTCTTAGCAGCTATTGAGGTAAGATTAACTCTTCATTGCTCCTATTTCATCATTGTTCATGCATCAAGGTTGCATTCTTTGTTTAGGGGCGAATTCCTTTTTGGGTTGGGATTTTGAGTAAGTTGTTGAGGTGATAAGTGGTTAGAGATGTTTAATCATGTTAGTTGGAGGCTAGAAACTCTTGGGATAAACTTTGAATAATGAGATTTGAGGTAGTTCTTGCATGAACTAGGGTTTGAAAGGAAATTGGTGATCTCGTGATGATTCTGAGTTACTTTGGTGTTTTTGAGCTTGGGTTCGTGTTCAGTGGGTTGATTAGACACAATGTGGGTGTTTGGTATTGATTTTTATTGGTTAAATCGGAGTAGATCTAATTTGGAAAAATTCTGGGAAATGTCTAACTCGAGTAAGCCATTCGAATAACTCGAGGAAGTCACATGGTGTATAACTCAAGTTAGCCATTGCTGTAACTTGAGTAAGTGAAGGGTTGTATAACTCGAGTTAGCCAAAGATGCAACTCTAGTTAGCCATGTGTCCAAGGGACCAAAATGTGTAATTTTGACACTATGCCATTTCTAAGAGTTTGGAAACTCTTTTGAGGATTCTGACTGTTGAGAAAACCAAGTGGAATAATTTCGGACGTTTTGGGGACTGATCCGTAATTTTTTGAAGTTCGGGAACCAAAGTGTAATTTTACATCGTGGTCAGGTCTTTGGATTATAATTGTTTCTTATCATTTGAGTATAAGTTTCGGGCGTCGTTTGAGCATTTAAGTTGCATTTGCATTTGCACGCATTTTGATGCAGTCGCAGTACCGTACCAACATTCCATTGATTATTTCTGATACATGAATTGTTCATGGTTATTGTTACAGCTTCGTGTTCTTGTCAGCGTGATCAGCCACTAGCTAGTGGTGCCTGACCTATTGCTTGGACATCTAGGTGAGTGGATGACAGTTTCAGACACATAGGTTGTGTCTTCCAACTATATACTAATTTTGATGTGTTCAGATTATATCTCTGAAATTGGACTAATCTAAAGATTAGTTAATTTAATAACTTGATTTTTGTGTAATAATCAACTTACCGTTTTCGAATTGATATGTACTTATTATATATCCCTTACTGTTTTTGATATGCTTTTATTGCATGATTACTGTTTTTGATTTAAAGTTATATATATGTACTTCATATGAGACACCTGTGCTATGTGGGATAAACGTAGCCTTTGGTATACCAATGCGCATTTATAGCCTAGTTACCAAGGTTGGTGGTAACCGTGTGTCTTGCCAGATACACGTACTTATCGATTGGTGGTAAAGTCTACAATCATCACTGTTACTGTTATTGTTATTGATATAGTTCCCTATCATCAGTATTATGTTATGGTTACCGATAAAATTGCAAATGTTTTGTGCATGATGTTTGCCTTGATTGAGAACTTTTGTGAAATGGTTTTCGAAGCTATTACTTATATAGTGTGTATATAATTATTTATATTTATCTATACTTGAATGTGGTGTTTTCCAACTATTTTCAAAACAGTCTTTGTGAGGCACGTATGAGACGTTCTGGAGGGTTTTTCTCACTGGGTTTGACCCCCGTTTGTTCTCTGTCTATGTTTATTCCTATCTTGCAGGTAGACAGTTTTTGGCTACGACGACTACACCGCATCTTGAACACCCATGAGGTGTCTCTTGGTTAATGTCACCGTTTTGTTTGGGCTCCACTGTTTCTGGTATAGAGTTCCACATCGGAATGTTGTTCAGTTATTGGGTTGCCTCTTTGTATTTCGATACATTTATACTGATTTCAGTTACTGATATTATTTTGATATATTTATCAATATATCTTTGATTTATATAAACCCGTTTAATAATTATTAAATGTTTTAATAATTCGTTAAGTCGGGTAGAGTTACTGATCTTTGAGGCTTGTGCGAGATGGGTCGGGCTCTCATAGACGGTTCGCCTCGTACATCGGTCATGGTCCATGAACGGGTCGTGACAGTCAATCTCTCAATTAAGCCTTGCCTCTTTTTCAAAACTTGCCCAAAATGGTGAGTTTGAAGTTGTGAAAGGTGGCTCCCTCCCGTAAATGACTAATTAGGGCGCCCTTTTATAGTCTTCCCATCATTTTTCTTTGAAATTCCAAGATTGCCTATGTTTCGATTAAGAACACAGCTAGGTTGGATCAATGGTCTGACCCCGTTCTCGTACTCAAATCAAAACAGACCAAGAACAAACTTAGGTTAGATCAAAGGTTGGACTTGTTCTTGTCCATACATCTTTTAACAACTTCCTACTTCGATCATTGGCTTTATTTTTCTTTCACTTCGACTCATTTTTTTTTATTCTTTATCACCTCTTTTGCTATTGTTTTACCATCTACGAGTCGAAATGCAAGGTCTTAAGTATTTTTCCATGTTTAAAGCATAAAAAAGCCTAATTTAACTAAAAACTAAACACAAATCAATTCTTCAATGGGTTGTAAATTAGGCTCATCAGGAGCTCAGGGAGTCAACTTCAAGATTTACTAAGAAGAGTGAGCTCCTTTTTTTGTTTTTTTAAGATCCATTTCTCCACTCATTGAGGCTATGCGCGAATAAATGTATAAATTTGAATAGAGTGGAATAAAGGGGTTTAAAAGGGATTGGAAAAATGGGTAAGAAAGGGACATATTTTCAAAGGAAATGATTGATGGGTAGATCAAAAAAATACATCTAAAATTCTTTGAAATCACCATTCACGCTTGATTTAGGGTTTGAATATAATACAACTCCTGTATGAAGAGTAAAGTTGAATGCATCATCTTCATTTCCCTTCTTTAATTTTTTTTTTGCCAAGCAAGGAAATTCTTAAGCTTCTCCACTAACCCATCACCCTTTTTTCATTATTTCATCTCAATTAATCTCCAATCCGTGCATAATCTAAGTCAAAATTCACGACTTTTTATAAGGAGTTGCAATGATATGCAATAGAAAAATGAGGGAATTGATGAGTTGTAGTGGTGAGGAGAGGGATTGAGAATTAGGTGTAACGAAGGTGAAGATTGGTTGGGGAGATAGGAATTGAGAGAAAAATCTAATAATTGTGATAATATGTTGTTTGGTTATTGAATTTTCTATAGGTTGTTTGATTTTGGTTTAGAGAGTGGAGAGGAGAGGGAGGAAAATAATGAGTGGATAGATAGATTGGGCTAGTTAGGAGAGGTATGCATGAAGATGAGCATGTTTCAATTTCAGCGCATAAACAAAAATTCTTAAGAGTCTACTTTAGTTATTGCACAAAAATGTTGATGCATGGGCGGATGTATATGGGGGACAAGGGGTGCTCAAGCACTCCCTTGCCACTCCCCATCTCTTTGTTGTCATTAAAAAAATAGATATTCATGTGCTCATATTTAATTTATTTGTATATATTTTTTAATTATATATATAAAAAAATAAATCATTGATTATTATTTTATATTTTAAATGTTATTACTTTATTTTTATACAATATTTATTCTCTATTATTTTTTTAGCAAACACTTATGTGACTATAATCTTTTCTTTTTCTCCAAATAGTTATGCATTTTATCATTGAGCTACTAATTATTTACTTAAATTGCCCTTTCTTAAACTTTGCCTTCTCATTCATATCTATTGTTGAACCAACAGTTCACACTTTAAGGTTTTGATGTTTGACAAAAATGGAAAAGGAAGACTTACATATGCTACGCAAAGATTGTGTAAGTAAAGCACCACGAAAGAATGCAAATGGAAGAATTACGCACTGAACACATTAACTCAAGAAGACAGTGAAGTGGATAGAGACAACAACCATCTGAAGGTTGCGCACGTATCACCGCTTACACACGCAAGAAAATATCCACGCACTGAAAGGACACACTTACGTACTTAAACTAGTTTGGGTACTAGATCAGTAAATAGACAGGAGCTACCAATGGATTGAGCTCAGGAGTAAATTGCACACGTAAAAGCAATGACGCACTCAAAAAATTAGTTTTGCACTCAACAAATGATTGTGCACTCAAGCAAAGAGAGCAATAAAGTATGAACAAGCCAGATGATCAACATACGTTAGAAGTCTTGTAATGGATGCAAAGCTTAAGCATAAACATTGTTGAGCACGCAAAAGAAAACAACAAAATGTGCAACAAGATTTTTAGAGTTGATTGACACATCAGGTACAAATTCAAATTTTCCAATCATTTCTATGTGTTAGGAGATGTAAAGAACACACAAAGTTCAAAAGAGGCTTGCGCACACAACGGTGGTTACGTACGCAATAAAAGGATGATGCCAATGGAGTTAGCTCTTGAGAATGTTAAGAATAGTATGTTACGCACTCTACTTTGGAAGTTAGGCATACTATTCAATAAGGGATGAAACATTAGCATTCAAGCAATGGATAATGTCCGCTACACTTTGGACAACATACACAAAAACTGTTCTGACAAAAGTTGGAATTTGAAACTTATTCCACAAAAGCTAGTAATCATTTCATAACGTCTCTCCACTTTATACAACTGTAAAATGGACCTCTTTTAGCTATAAATAGCCTTCTACTACAGAAGAAGAGGGATGCTTGATAAGAGAATTACATAGAGAAACTTTATGTACATATTGCATCAAATCTTGCTTCTTGCTTGTACATTCCTTTCTACACTGACTCTTGTTCTTAACACTTGCAATATCATTTGGGTTGGTGTGAGCTTATTGTTAAAATTATTCTATTATTATTGAATAGAAATCGTGAACTTATCTAGTGGTTGTAAAGGTTTTTTAGTGGAAACCATGAAAAACTAGAATGTCTGAAAGTTCCTTGTAATCTCGTAAAATAAGAAGAAGTGTACAAATGTTTCTCTCCACCCGAAAGTGATGAGTTAGCAGATTCGAAGCTCTCGAGCGATGTTTGAGGAGTGGACGTAGGTCAAGAAAGACCAAACTGCTATAAATCGACGACTTAATTATCTCTTTCCTTAACTATTCATTGCTATCTTATCTCATTATTAAGTTATTTACTTTGATTGCAAATTGGATCATTCGGCTTTCTTGTTATATTTGCATAAGATTTTAAAAGTTCTTAAGATATCCAATTCATTCCTTTTGGATTGTCATCTTAGGACAACATCTATGATTTTAATTATTAATATATATGATATTATTAATTAAAAAATATATATATGAAAGTAATTTTACCATGACATTTAAAACATAGAATAAGATAAAGCATCATTTTTTTGCAATAATAATTAAATTTATTATTAATTCAATCTTTATGAAGCGTATAGTAAAATTATTCTATTATTATTGAAATCATCATTTAAATAATTATTAATTTTATTAACTATGATAATCATAAGACTATGCAAATTCAGCAACCCTTACATCAGATCTGACTCAGCCACTGTGTTGATGCCATTAGATTTGAATTAACACGAAGGACAAATATGCTAAACATCAGGAACCTAAAAATTATGGACACTCATGTACATAATTTCCAATTTTTTTTCCTACTTCACAAAGCAAATATCGAAACAGAGCATAAACATTCCAAATCCTCGTAACTTCAAGGCGTATACGCCCGGAGCACCCAATAACTTCAGATGTTTACACCTCATCCATGCCACGTGTAATTCAGTGGGAGCGAGTACAGTATCATTGCACTCGCGCGATTACACAACCCATAGCTCCCCACCAATGAATGTACGCCTCAGAGTCCTACACACTTCCCTCCCAAAGATTATATTTACATCTCTCTCTCTATTCTCTTTCCCCATCCAAAAATCTCATTTCACCCCTGCGCACATTAGCCTTCTCCACCACCACCGCACTCGGCGCACGACAACCGAAACAGAGAAAGAAAGCTTTACGTTGAAATGGCGGCGGTTAGGATTGATCTGGACGGGAGGCCGATAAAGCCAATGACGATATGCATGATAGGAGCAGGGGGCTTCATCGGTTCCCACCTCTGCGAGAAGATCTTGCACGAGACGCCTCACAAGATCCTCGCTCTCGATGTCTACAACGACAAGATTAAGCACCTTCTCGAACCGGACTCTCTCCCCTGGTCCGACCGGATCCAGTTCCACCGACTCAATATCAAGCAAGATTCTCGCCTCGAAGGCCTCATCAAGATGGCAGATCTGGTATTTTGGATGTTTTGTTGTTGTTCTTGTTTCTTTTTTTAGAAAATGAGGATTTGTGCCACGTCGTTTTTTGTGGTTTCGTACAGACGATTAATCTTGCGGCGATCTGTACTCCGGCGGATTACAATACGCGTCCGTTGGATACTATTTACAGCAATTTCATTGACGCACTTCCTGTGGTATGTGTAGTTCTACTGCTGCATTGGTTGATTCTTTGATGTGACGTGATGTCGGTGGTGATGATTGCTGTTGTTTCTGTTATTTTATTGTTGGAGTCCAATCAAGTGAAGCTGATGTGTGATTTTGATATTTTGATTTTTTTAGGTGAAGTACTGTTCGGAGAACAACAAGCGTCTCATTCATTTCTCGACTTGTGAAGTTTATGGGAAAACGATTGGGAGCTTTCTTCCTAAAGACAGTCCTCTTCGGCAGGTGAGACTTCGCTTTCTATTTTATTGCTGTATATATTTTTGGTGATATATGGTTTTGAGCTTTTCTTGAAATGCTTGATCTGATTTGAATCTCTGTGAATTCTGTTTTAGAAGCTCTTTAGTGTGTTCAATTTTGAGTATTGAGTTGATCATATTTCAAGTGGAGATAGTAAATTGATAGACTGATATGCTGTGAAGTGGAAGCTACTATTTAATTAATTGTTTAGGTGGCTGGATCCAGATGTGCATTAACCAAGCTTGAGTCTATCTTTTCATTTTCAATCACTTGTTCTTTTGGGTTTTGTGGTGAATTTTTTCCGTTTAGAGACATCCTACAAATGCATGTATGAGATCGGTTGGTCATGTTGGCTGTCTATCGTATCCTATTGCTGTAGATGTAATTTTGATAGGACCTAGGTGATAAATGATTGGTGTTAGCAATTAGTATTATTAGGATTAGTTAAGAATATGCTAGATTGTGATTGGGTGCTAAGTTAGTTATAGCTTTAGGGTTTTTAGAGTTCTCTGTATAAGTGGGATTGGTGTCAGTGAGGGGGAACCAATCATTTGGATTATTTTGTGTTTCGGCCATATGGCTTGGGAGAGTGATAGCCTCTAGAATTGCTATCGGGGAGAGGGGTAGTCTCTCGAAACTACCATTATCGATCCATTGTCATCTCTTTATCTCTCATCTTCATTAATCTAGCTTATTATCAATTCCAGTTACTTTTACGGTTGTTTGTACTGTTTTATCAAATGGAAGCTCTGGGTTTCTATCAAATTGTTGCCTGTGAGAGGGTTGAATGAGATCTGGATTACGCCAAATGTTTTCGTGATCCTGATGAAAAGGTGATAAATGGGATGCAGACTGGGCCAAATTTGGGATTATCTGCTGACATGCAGGGCATGTAGTTATTTAAGTCTAGGCATGCAGCTATGCATCGATCAATGCTTTTGTTTGCATAAGACATTTATGGGAAAAGTTGTTTGCATTAGTGGTGCATTCTTTTTCCATGATTAGAATCAGATCTAGATTTGCTCATTACTGTCTTCTAGGTCCACAATGCTCAATGGAGGAAATGCATATATTTATTAATTTTAATAATTATTGATTTGCAAGGATACTCATATCTCTTTATTGATGCCTCAGACCTCTTCTACTCCCCTCAATGTTTTAATTCTTTTAATGGATGGGATGTGTTTGTCTCGTGACTAGCTGTGGGGTACCAACTTGTGTGATCTACTCTTTTTTTTTTTTGTATGAATGTAATGAATTAGACAGTGCAACTTCTGATTTATTTAATGTTTGATGTAGGTGCTTGACCATACATACTCTGATATGATCATTGTCTAAATGATTGTACTGCTTCATGAAGTCTATAATATATTGGCTGTTATAGAGTGTTAATTTCAATATATATAAGGCAACATGTGATGAACATAAAAAAAAAAATTATTTGTACTCACCTTTTTGGTTTGATAATGTGCATCAGCTGCTGTTATGTTTGTGTCAGATCTCCTGTTTTTGTTATATAATTTTTTTCAGCAGCTATGAAACTAAACCTGAAGATTTCCATTCCAGACTTCTGTTTTATGGTTTCGTATTTTCTGCTCTACTTATTATTTTAAGTAATCACAACAAATTGCACATGCTATGTTTTACAGGATCCTGCCTATTTTATTCTTAAAGAGGATGCCTCTCCTTGCATTTTTGGTTCCATTGAGAAGCAGAGGTGGTCATATGCATGCGCAAAGCAGTTGATTGAGAGG
>CAODLS011760306.1:0-14622 GCA_948243855.1 Flueggea neowawraea | reverse complement strand
CTATTGCGAGAGCAATGGTAGTCTGCTAAAGAGACTGCAATAAAAAAAATATTGTTAAGTTTTTATGAGAATAATATTAGAATAAGAAAGATAAGAATACCAGGAAAGCAGAGGAAGTTACCCTCAAGGCACTCGTCTCGGGCAAATCAAAACATTCCTTTGAAGGGGGAAAAAGAGACTCCTCGTCTTTAGGCAAGATCGTGCTTAGAACTATTCTAGGGGCTACACCACGCATCTCAACTGAATCAGTGTCCAAAACCCCAACACGAACCACAAACTCAGTCCCTTGGAAAGACCTCCATTCGCTACCATTCCATGGAGAAAGAGTGTCACCAATTTTAGGCAAAGTGATAGAATGATGATGTTTCTCAGAACGTAGGCTCTTTTTACCTGGCCTCATGGGCTTTGCGACAATGGCTTTTCCTTTTCCCTTAGAAAGCTTGGAGGGAGGAAGCTCTCCGGTGGTGTACAAGTTGGAGGGTTCGCCTATCTTGTGTTTCTTCACTCGTAGAGCCTCCTTAAATGAGTTTGACTCTGCACAAGAAAAAAAAGTCAAGACAGAGGAAAGTAGTACAAGTTGAAATATAAAGGCACAATGAAAATAGTAAAAACGTAGCAAAGAGAAAGCATCCCCAATGCCACCTTCTACATGAACAATAGAATTTTCAGAGAATTCATCTAGTAAATTATCTAAAGGATTGGAGGATGCGCTCATAACGTCGTCAAAGAAATTATCCTCAAGCGAAGGGAGCTCAGGTCCAAGTGAATGGGTAAAGTCGACATCGTTGGATGAGCAGGCAAAAGGATCAAGTGACTAAATAGTAGAACCATCACGTGAAGGTCCCTTTAGAGAGACTACAACGCAAGAAGCTGATGTGTTTTTGTCGCGATTGTTCACTTCAACTTGGTGAGGAGTATGAATGGGATCATTTATAGGTAGAAGATTGGATTCAATACTCCATGCTGCAAGGTTTTGAGTTTCTAATAGTGAGGAAAGAGTAAACTCGTTCCCGACGATTAGACTGTTAATCTGGTCCACAAACATTTTTCTGAAGTCCTTCTTCGAGAGTTTCAACTCTTCAACTCTGTGATGGCACCATCCGATATGAGCATTCCAAGAAGAGGTAGGTTGATGGACTAGAAACCAAGGGCCAACGGACTTGGATTTGGACTTGGGCAAATCATCTAAAAATATAGAGTGAACAGTAGAAGACTTGCAAAGGGTAATAGAGTCTAAGCCACCATGAGCATGGAAGAAGTAAAATAGTAGGTTGGACGAAGGCTCAATCCCATTTTGAATACAACGAACGTGGAAACCTATGAGATGAGCGAATCCTTTAGATTGTAGTTGAGCCGGAACAAGTTTATTTTCAGACAATAACTTCATAGCAAAAGGTGGAAGAGGAAAGCAAACTCCAAGTTCTAGCGAACTCACAAACATCGCGAACGCATCGGACGGAGCATGTGAAGGAGAAGGACAACTCGAATTAGGTAGTGAGATTCACCATGTCGGAGGGAAGTCGTAGGTATTTCGGATTGAATCAACATCTAAATGAGGCATGGTGGACTTATGATTAAAATTGAACAGTTCCTCGGGACAAGTACGCAAAAAGACTCAACAACAAGCCATCAACAAAATTTATGAAGCACTGAATAAATGGATTAAAAATGGAGTATAAGAGTTTTACCCATTTTTCTCGATGAAGACATGTTCCAGAGACAAAGAAATGAATTGGCCAAGCTACGAGCATACGACAGGGTGAAGGATTGGGTGCGGTTGTCTGGTTGAGTTAAGAAACATCCTGTCGTTTACTAGCAATGAGTGGTATGTCGTTCAACGTGTTTACTCAGCACAACTGAATCGCGTCGCACGACGTCATTTCATAGGAGCATCGAACGTCGTCATTTCGCATAATCAGCAAACAACGTCGTCTCAGGTGGGTCGACAACAGACCGAGCCAGGAACCACCTCAAACCTTTCGAACCACGACCCGGACCACGAACAAATCGAGCCTCGAACTAGGGACCATCGAACCACGACCCTGACCGCTGACCACTCGAGCCCGAACCATCGTGCACCGTAAACCATCCGAACCAGACATCACTGAACCATTGTCCATCGCGAAGCGGGAGTTTCCGAGACCGCTAACCATTCGGACCTCGAACCGCTTCAAGCCACGAGCGTCGCTGGCCAAAGCCGCGCCGACACCACTGCCATCCAACCAAGGCCGCCATCAGAGAAGGAACTAAAAACAAAAAAAAAAAAGGGAAAAGAAACCCAGCAAAGCAAAAAAAAAAAAAAGAGAGAAAGAAGAGAAGAAGACCCAAACCTTGTGTAATGAAGCTGTCTATGTCACCCAAGAAAGAGAGGTCGAAGAATGCAATTAGAATGGAGTGTAGCACAAAAGAAAATACAGACGGGCAGATATATTGTTTGGGTTTTACAAAAACTAATTAGGAAGGAAGGGCTAATCAAAGGAGATTTGGAGTCGATTTGTGATGATATTATGATGGAATTAATTAAGGAAGGATGGAAAGAAGATTTTGGATCAAACCAAAAAGGAAGGAAAGATTGATGGAGAGATTTGGGGAAGAAAGGAAGCACCGCCAAAATAGAACAATATCGAAATTAGTCCCTTACTTTTTGAAAAACATACAAATCACCTCCCATTCGAAGAAATGATACCACCAAAGCCCACATTGAAATGTTTTAAGGCTCCGAAAAGGCTTTAAACGACGCTTTTTGGGCTAAAAAATGGGCTGTTACGGGTAAACCCAATAACAATTATATATTTCTTCACGAGCTTCGATTTGATATATTGTGGGTCCCGTAATTCATCCCAGATCAAAAGTTATGACCCTTAAAAGTTCTGTCGCAAACTTACCGCAAGTGCATCCAGGTTTTTCGAGCCAAAGCTACTTTAATTCGCACCATTATCACAGGTAATGATTACACAGAAGTCCCTAATCCAAATATGCACGACAAGATACAGGTTGCACAAATTTTTACTCTTCCATTCGGAAAATCCGAAAAGAAGAGTGGGAAGCAATTGATATTACTTGGGAAATGAAATCCACTAAATACATTTAATATTGTAACAAAAATGTTACAAGAATTTAATGCCGCTCATCAACTCGTCGCCTATAAATAATCTTCAGAGGTCACCTGTCAATGTACGTTCTACTAGATACTCATATCGATACTCTGCAGAAATCAATACTAATTTGAAAGTTGAAGATTCCCTTAGGGAGCTACCCGACCTCATCGTATTTTGTGCTTTCAGGTTACGAGGTGACGTTCACGATTCCCAAGTTTTCTCATTCTCTTACTATTGTTGTTCTTTTACGAGGCAACAACAGTTTGGAACCTCTCTATCTCTTTGATCTAACTATCTACTTCTGAAAACTAAGACAAATTAAGAAAAAATGGCTTATGCATTGCTGGCATTTGCTTTGGAGGAGACGCTGAAGAAGGTGGGCTCTACTGCGTTAAATGGGATTATCCGAGCTTGGGTTCTGGAAAGGGATCGCGAAATGCTGAGAGAGTCAACAATGAGGTTTCAATATGTGTTGCAAGACGCCGCTGAGAAGCAAGCAAATGATGAACGTATCAAGCCTTGGGCTTGGTTTTTTTTTTGAACTGGTTTAAGACTTGGTTTATGCTGCTGAAGATGTGCTGGATGAGTTTTCTTATGAGACTCTCCGTCGCAAGGTCGAAATTCAGAACCAACTCAAGCGGAAGGTACATGATTTTGTTTCTCGCAACAATCCCATTTTGTTCCATCTGAATATGTGCCTTAAAGTGAAGAAGATCAATGAGTCCCTGGCCAAAATTGAAAAGCAAGCCTGGGGTGAACTGGCACTTAGAGGCAAAGCTCGTGCAAATAGTGGAGTTGTACCAAATTCTCCGCTGAGCCGAGAGACTGACTCCATCCCTGACAAAACTGAAAAGCAGAATGGAAGATGATGGAGGGGAGCTTATACAATCCACCACTTCTTATACTTTAATTTGAACTAGATAATCTTAACCAGGACTATATATATTTTGCATTTTTCATAGTATTATTTTTTATTTCATCATACACATTAGGCTACTCGTAACCCACGTTTGCCGCTAGTTTTCTAAAAACAAAATGGTGAAAAAAATTTAATCTATTATTTATTTTACAATATCATTTATTTTTTGTCAATTAAATTTTCTCACAATTTATCAACGAATATAAAATGAAAAATTATGTTTCACTTAATTTTTATGAATATTTCATGCATTTTTTTTTTTAAAAAAAATTCTAGTTGTTTTTGATTAATTATTAAATAAACCCACCATAAAATATTTGTATAAATATTTTTTCAAATTTTATTCGCACATACATGCGAAATTTCGTTGCACTTTTTTTTTTGGTCTTTCTGTCTTAATTGCTTCATTTTAGTTCTCGGTTTTATTTCGATATTACTCACTCAAATACTCTTTCTCACTCTCATACTTTCTTCTAAAAATGTTTACACTCGATCTTAATTATCTAACGTAATTTTTAACTCAATCAAAAAATATAAACTAAATTGAGCTAATAATTTATTTTTGCAATGCTAAATATTAAAAATTGAGAGTTATATTAATAATGATATCACAATTATCAAAATTAAGTATCCATAAATTATTATTTAAAATTTAAAAAAATAATAATTTGAAACTATAAATTTTAAAAAATTATAGAAATTAAATAAAATAATTAAAAATGTCTAGTAAACTTCCATTATTCATTAATCTACTAAAATTTATTAAAAGTCACCATTAATAAATTTAATGCAACCACAAATAATAATTAGCAAACTCACATTAAATGTATTAAATAAATATTGTGTGAATTATTAATTTAAAAATCTCTAAATTATCACAAAATTCAAAAAAAAATCCTAGAGAGTGTTAATTGCTGCTAGTTTTAGTCACTACTGCAAAAAACGTAGTAGATAATTTTTATCAACTTCTTGTTTCCCGCTAGGTTTTGGTAGGATAACTATAGTTATTTTTGTTAAGAATAATTCTCATTAATTAAAAAAGACGGATAAAAGAGATAATTTTGTAATTAATTATTGCTAATACGTTTTAATTAATTAAAAATGCATGAAGTAAATGAATTTTTTATCAAAAAGGGATAAATTTAATATTAAAAATGGACATTTTTTACAAATATGTTGCATGTGAGATCGGCCAATGCACCACCTTTCACTGTTGTTTCCATTACTGGATTTGGTGGTCTTGAAAGACAACTTTGGCCAAATAATTTTGTAATTAATTATTGCTAATACGTTTTAATTAATTAAAAATGCATGAAGTAAATGATTTTTTATAAAAAAAAATAGGATAAATTTAATATTAAAAATGGCTGTTTTTTACAAATATGTTGCAGGTGAGATCGTCCAATGCACCAACTTTTACTTTTGTCTCCATTACTGGATTTGGTGGTCTTGGAAAGACAACTTTGGCCAAATTAGTTCTTGAGGAAACTAAAAAGAAAAGTCCTTTTGATGAGACAATGTGGGTGTGTGTTTCTGATGCTTTCGATGATAAGGCGATTTTGAGAGGGATGTTGGAAACTCTAAATGGAAACACAAGTGGGTTAACTACTATTGAAGCCATGCTTGGAGATCTTCAAGAGAAGTTGAAGAATAATTCCTTCTTGTGCTCAACGATGGTTGGAATGAAGATCCTAAAAAATGGGACAGTTTATTGGTTCGTTTACAGAAAATATGTGAAAGCAGTGGTAACTTCATTATTGTGACAACAAGGAATGAGGGTGTGGCGAAAGCGATGGAGACTAGTTCTGAACATATATTGAAATTGAAAGAGTTATCAAACCAAGAATGTTGGGAAATCATTAAAGAAAAAGTTCATGCAAAAGTGGAAGAATTATTATCTGAAGAGTTGCAGGGGATTGGGAAAGAAATTGCTGAGAAATGTAAATGAGTGCCACTGGTTGCAAAGGTTTTAGGAGGAACCTTGCGTTCTAAAAAGACGAAAGAAGAATGGTTATCCGTCAAAAATAGCAATGTGTGGGAAGCTATGGAAAAAGACAATGGGGTATTGGCGGTTTTGAAGTTAAGCTTTGATAATCTTCATCCATCTTTGATTGCATATTGTTCACTATTTCCTAAAGATTTTGTATTTGAAAAAGATCAACTAATTCAACTTTGGATGGCTGAAGGATTTTTTTATTCGACATCAACAAATGCAGAGTCAATGGAAGATGGTGGTGATAAATATTTAAGTAACTTGCGGTGAATTCTATATTCAATACACCTAAAATAGGTCTGAATCAGGACACATGAATCTGGGTCGTTTGATGAAAAAAATGAATGTGAGCTATTAGATCTAGAGGGAGTACACTCCCTATTTTACTGAATTTCAATAAATTAAGTAAAAATAAACGAAATTAAGTAACTTGTCGGTTACTTAATTTTATTTTATTTTACTTAATTTACAGACCTTTTACATATAATTTTTTTACTGTTTACATAATAATTTTTTACCTTTTACTTAATTTTTGAACTTTTTACTTAATTTTTTACATTTTACAAAATTTTTAAAAATTAAGTAAAAGTAAAAAAATTACATAAAAATTGAGTTACTTAATTTAATTACCTTTTACAAAATTTTCAAAAATTAAGTAAAAGCAAAAAAATTATGCAAAAGTTGATTTACTTAATTTAATTACCTTTTACTTAATTTGAGTAGTTTTTACTTAATTTTTTTATCTCTTACAAAATTTACAAAAATTAAATAAAAGTAAAAAATTTAAGTGATTTATCTTGTTATTGGCAGCAAAAAAACTTTATCGCTAAATGTACTTAGTGCAAGATTTTTATTTAGTGACAAATATTTTTTGTTGTCAATAACTCTGCGACTTACTTAATTTTATTTTATTTTTACTTCATTTTTTATAAATTTTGTAAGAGGTAAAAAAAAAAGTAAAAATTACTCAAAGTAAGTAAAAATATTAAAAATTAAGTAACTTGTCAATTGCTTAATTTTTTTCTCTTTTACTTAATTTTACAAAATTTGGTAACAAGTCATCTGATTAAGTAAAAGGCCTTAAAATTATGTAAAAGTTCAAAAAATTAAGTAACTTGTCAAACATTCTATAAAAGAGAAAATTAATTTAGAAAATTATTAAAATATTATATAAAATTATATAAAAGTTCGAAAAATTAAGTAAAAAAATTAAGTAAAAGGTGTCAAACATTATATAAAAGAGAAAATTATTAAGTAACTGACAAATTACTTAATTTTTACTATTTTTACTTAATTTATTTAAATTTAGTAATGAAAGGAGTATACACCACAAAAAAATAAATGACTGAGATCTCGTGTTATATCTAATGATCAAAATTGTATGCCTGATACAGGTTACTTTTAAAGGGATTGACTATAGAACTCCCCCACTAACTTGCTGTCCAATTCCTTTTTTCAAGATGGTAAAGTGGACGCGCTGGGAAACATTATTGAACGTTAGACGCATCATGATCTTTTACATGATCTTGTCTTGTCGATTTCTGGCATTAAAATGTCCAAATTGGATAACGGTTCACATGCATCTTTAGAACATCGGATGGTCGAAGGCTAAGTTTTGTTGTTGATCGTGAACGGCATCCAAGTATTGAAGAAATTGTAAGAGATCTTGAGCAAAGAAATGTACGTTGTCTGTTCTCCGATGCAGATGTCTTTCATTCATGGGCTAATTTCAAAAGCTTGCGAACTCTAAACATGTCTAAAGCTAAACTCAAAGAGCTGCCAACCTCAATTGGAAAGTTGAAGCATTTGAGATATCTTGACATTTCAATGAATGATAAAATAAAGGAGTTACCAAAATCCGTCCTGAAACTCTACAATTTGCAGACTTTAAGACTTTTGCAATGTCGGAACCTTGATACGCTTCCTAGCAACATAAGAAATCTGGTGAGCTTACGACATAT
The DNA here is from genome assembly GCA_948243855.1 of Flueggea neowawraea. Lineage (NCBI taxonomy): Eukaryota > Viridiplantae > Streptophyta > Magnoliopsida > Malpighiales > Phyllanthaceae > Flueggea > Flueggea neowawraea. The sequence continues at coordinate 6,651 of CAODLS011760306.1, read as the reverse complement.
CTGCTTCAATAAGAAAAATAAAATGCCTTTTAAAGTGGGATGCTTGACTGGTCTTCAGACATTGTCATTATTTGTTGTGGGAGTAGAAGAGGGCTATAAGATCCATGAACTAGAAGGCTTGAATGAATTGAGAGGTTCATTAGAGATTGTTAGTCTACAGCTTGTAAGAGATGGAGAAGAAGCAAGGAGAGCAAACTTGAAGGGGAAGAAGTTATCCAAATTGAAATTGATATGGCTAGATGAACAATATTTAACCTCTTCTGTCAACTACAAAGATGAGGATGTGTTCGAAGCTCTACTTCCTCCCCCAAGCATACAGAGCTTAACAGTTGATTATTACTTGTAAGCAATTTCCGAAGTGGATGTCTATGGAAATCAGTGATTCATTATATCAACTGGCGGAGTTGAGGCTGATGCATTGCAGGGAGTGTGAGATAATCCCAACCCTCGGGCATCTTCCTCATCTTAAAATTCTTGAAATATCTAACATGGATAACATAAGATGCACAGGCAGTGAGTTCTATGGGGAAAGCAACAGAAAATCAGAAATGTGTCTTTTTTTCCTGCATTGAAAAAATTCTCTTTAATCGACATGCATAGTTTAGTTGAATGGGCGACACCAGCAATAGCTGAAGGATGTAAACAAAGCACTCTTCTATTTCCTTCCCTCCAGGAGTTGCACAGTGATATGTGTTTCCTTTTGAGAAGCATTCCTTCTCTTCAAGAACTTACCATCTTGGCCTGTCCCCTTCTGGCGGAAAGATGCGCCTAGGATAGCTGTCGTGAATGGCCAAACATTTCTCACATTCCACACATAAGAATAGACTATAAAGATGTCCAAAACCTGAGATCTTGAACATGTCCTTAAATATCTGTTGCCTGGTAAGTCATATATCTTAAAATCAACAAATTCTTGGCCTTACCGGTTACATTCCATCTTTGTAAAAGTACATTGTTCTTATTATATATGCTATACTTTGTCGCAACAGATTTTCATTGAACAAGCAATTCTTGGATCGTGTTGTCAAATCGTGTTCAGAACCTGAACTGAAGGAGTATTCTCTTATTTATTGGGAAGTTAAAGTTGCATAGAGTTTTTATTCCATTTATATGCTTGTAAGTTGGCTTCTTCTTGAATCTTTACTAGATCTATTTCCATATTTTTCAGGCATAATTTTGTCAGTATTCAAGTTCCAAGTTCAATTTCTTTCTTCTGGCAGACTTGATAAGAAACGGTACAAATCTACGGCTATAGATCCTTTGCTATAATAATATTTCTAGTTAAAGTCACTTCCCCTTATTCCCAGTCTGATTATTCCTTTTCTTTGCTGTTGAATGTGAAAATTAGGTGTTGGCATTGGCGATGGACATACTCTCTGAAGTTGTAAAATCAAGAAATTTTGATTACAAGATGAATTGGATGTTCGTTGAATAAGGAAATTCCTTCGATACTTCCATTGCTTTTCTTTATAAAGAATTTCAGCCTTGCAAGTTTTGTTCTTTATAAAAATTTACCGTTAATAATAAGAATGTCATTAGTCACACATTATTCACACTAGTATAAATGGAAGAGACCAAAAATCAAAATAAACTCAAAAGGAAATTCTCTAGGAATACTTCCATCATTTCACAAAATTTCCATAACTAATTTTCGAAAAAAAACTAGCCGTTAATTTAACTAGAAAACTAACCCCTATATATATTTCTGAATCAAAATCTAAAACAAGATCATTCACAAAGATTTTCTGAACCACCAAAGATTTCTTAAAGATTTTCCTAGAATCCAAACAAAGATTTTGTGACAGAATCAAAAGAAGATATGTCAAACTCGAGTAGATGTGCAGCTTGCAAATCTTTGAGAGGAAGATGTGCTAAGGATTGTGTTTTGGCTCTGTATTTTCCTTCGAATAATCCTCAGAGATTTTTTCATATTCATAAGGTATTTGGTGCCAGCAACATTACTAAACTGCTTCAGGTATATAATTATTTGCCAAATATTCATATCAAATATATTTCATCAACATTCGATAAAGTACATGCTAAATCACTTCCAAATTAACCAAATATTAAAATGACTATGACCAATATGTGGTTCTCATTAAACTAATTAGCTCATAACAAAACGAATGCTAATATTTTCTCATCTCTTATTCTTTTCTTAAGCTACATGAAATTGCATTACTGTAAAACGAATTACAGATGGAAAATTTGAGAAATCTCACTTCAACTAATTACCTAAATGTGTCTTACAGTATTAGTCTTGTAATCGTTTGAAATATATTAATCTCGTAATCCTTCTTATATCGGTAGATTAATGAAGTAATTTGTGGTTTTTTGGATCATATCAGCAACTTCCAGAGCAATTAAGAGCAGAAGCGGCAGATTGCATGTCATATGAAGCAAGTTCACGAGTTAGAGATCCTATTTATGGATGTGTTGGGACAATCTACCAACTGCAACAACAAATATTCGACACCCAAAATGATATACTGAAGACAAATGGTGAAATCGCATTTTACAAAACACAAAATCAGTTCCAACACCTGCCGCAAGAAGTCGGTTTTAGCGACGATATTACTGATGCTATAAACCCTTTTTGGATCACCAGTACTTCCACTGCCTCTCAGCAAGTAAACAATTATCAGAATTGATCTTATTCGATTCTTTTTGGGATTTAGCGGTAAGAGTATATTATTGATTTGTTTAGAATAAATCCTTTGATTACTTCACATTGAAAGTGAAAAATTATGTACAAGCTTTAAAACTTTTTATTCTTACAAGATCACGGAAGATGTTACTTGACTATAGTGTTTTTTTCTTTTCTTCTTACGTATATTCAACTATTGATTCAAAGCAATGAATCAAAAATAATGAAGTCCGCAATCTTTAAGCGGCAAACTCCCTTACGACATTGAAGAAGACCGGAAATCCCAAACAATAGTTGCACAGAAAATTCCAGTCCAAATAATTTTCATCTTTTAAGTAATAATCTCCAACTTTATTGCAATCTAATCGTTTACGAGAAGAATTTACAATTTCAGGTTGCATAATCCAACCCAAAATCAATGTATTTACTGCCCAATACATTGATTTCATCTTGCTTTCAAGCATTGAATTCACGCATTTCGACAGTGCCTTAATCGTCGATAAGCCTTTAAAAAATACGCAGATAACGGAGTCTTGGGAACCGGAATGAGCTTTCCTACAGCTGCAAGAGGCCAACTGCAAAGAGAAGAAGGTAAACAAAGATAAGTCGTTGAAAGACCAATTGCTCAAGTCTTTCAATATTGGTGATGAACAAACCTGACAATACCGATGACTACGGATACAATCCAGAATTTCCAATTAAGTCTCACTGTTGACATAAACTTTCCAGCAAATTCGATAAGAATTATCTGTAATGATTTGAAGAAGTCAATTCCAAGTAAACACTAGTAATCAGCGCCAAATAGGAAAAACTCAGAAGGTAGATTACCTGAAGTATCAGTGTAAACCCCACTATTCCAATGAAAAGGCGGTTTTTGGTCACACCCTTGAACACATTGATTTCATCTGGCTTTCGAGCATTGAACTCGTTGAATATCTGCAAATCCAACAGTTAGCAAGTTATTTTTACTAAAAGTGCAGGAACGACATCACGAGTATATGAACGAAACTGCGTAATAGAACATTACATCCAATGAGCCCACATACAACGGAAGACTTACTCAGCACTTTTACTTACTTGGCAGAAAACAAATGCATTGAAGATCAAGGTATTTTTCACATCGTTAGCATGTTCTGAAGTCTCGTGCTTCAAACGTAGAAGACTCTTGCCCGCAAAGTTAAGCACAAGAAGAACAACAACTTGATACAAAGCCTGCAAATTCATGAAAATAGGAAAGCAACAAAACATGAAGCTATATTAATTATTCTATTATGATTTTAATAGAATATTCAGAAAATGGAGATATTGGCAAAGACTATACCTGTATCGACAAGTTCCTCCACATGATATTTGTAATAAGAGGTTCCCTGAAAAGTAAGCATATAGTTATCTCTTGGGATTTATTGTAACTTGGCGCCAATTAAAGCTTGCAAATACGTTAAAAACCATTTCAAGTAGCTTCTACGGACACAATAGCACCAACAATTAACGCATGCATGGCTGACAGAAGCAAGAAAAATGGACAACTGAATTACTTGAACAATTCGTATTTAATCAGTAGGAGAGTGGTTAAACTTTTTTTGATCAACGGTGAGTGGTTTAACTTAGTTACTCTCCACAAGATATACACTTGGATGGTTTGGGCAAATGTAGACCATCTCAATTCTTTTCCCAACGTGGAATTCAGATGCGTGAAATCATCAATGTTCCAGAGTACCAAGCTCAATATTCAAACTTATAAAACACTAAAGAAGGTAATATTCTATAATCTTCCAAATCCAAAAGCATGTTTTTAAGGAAGAAAATGTCCACATAGTCCTGCACAAAAACAATCTCACAGGTATATTTACTGCAAATAATTAGTACCCAAATTCTGAAATTTTAGTTATGCGTCTCAATCAAATAAAAAGCAAGTACACATTTCTAGATAACTAATATCCAAAGGCATCAAAAATGAAAGAATTTTGGCAATTGACAGACCTTCAAATCATCAACATTTATTTGAGAAAATAGTATCAAGTTTAATGTGGAACATTCTACAGTTAGCCACAATAGAGATTTAACACTAGACCAAATAAATATTCTATGAAAATTGAACAAACAATACAAGCTTAGTGACAAATATCTAGTAACGGTAACCGTGGCACTGGCAAACAAAAATGATTATAGTTGGGATGGCCCATTTAAACAAACCTTCGACCAACAGGTGATCTACACATAAGGTGGTCAGTTGGTGGTTCTGTTGCCAATGCAAGTGCTCCCAATGTATCCATGATAAGGTTGACCCACAGAAGCTGTCCACAATAATTAAACAGTAGTCAGTATCTACAGGTAAGAGTAAATGAATAACAAGTCAGATTTACCTACTTTAGTAATTCAAGGTTCGTGTGTGTGAGTAGTTAGTGGAGTAATTAGAGAGAGAGAGAGAGAGAGAGAGAGAGAGAGAGAGAGAGAGAAAGGGAGACCTGCACAGCATTTAGAGGAACATCACCAGAAGAAACAGCCGCAACAACATTGATTATAAGAGCTGCAACGTTAACTGTAAGTTGAAATTGGATAAATTTTTGAATGTTGGCATACACAGAACGGCCCCAGCGAACAACCTACATTGAAAGCAAAAAAGTTTGTTACTAAATTCCTTTTTTTTTTTAACATTTTGAAGTATATAGAATCAGAAGATATAAAAATTATGTCAGGTGGGAGGGGAAAAAAATTGTAAATTTGCTAGACGGTGCCTGAGATAATAGTACCCATGAGTAAAAAAATATATAAATACTCGTGTTTTCATTATAATTATCTATCCATGACCATATAGATTTTTCTTTTAATGGGTACTGGCATCCTGTTATACATGTTACTGGTCCCAAATAGTAAAGCATCTAGGCTAAAATCTTATAAGACTAGCCAGAGACTGCAAATATTTTACACCTGCAGATCATATTTCACATTTTCAAGTAACCTCTATATATAGAGGCAGATATCGTACATTCAATTTTATAATTGAGAATTATTTCCCAAAAAAAAAAGGATAACATGTCATGAAGAAATTTAGATTTATTGGATCAAGAATAAATCCCTGGAAAAAGAGAGTCTGAACAGATTTATAAATAAACAAGACATACACATACTGACCTTCACAACTGAAGCAAAATTATCATCCAAAATAATGATATCAGAGCTTTCTTTTGCAACTTCAGTCCCTTGAATGCCCATAGAAAGGCCTATATCTGCCTAGAAGATAAAAAAAAGTAAAAGTGCAATCAACAATGGAAAGGCAGAACTAACCAATTAACTGAAAAAATATAGCAGAAATGGATGCAGAACATGATATCACTATCACATTAAGTGCCATACAAAGGGCGTAACACCACCTATATACACCCAAGCTGCCATCAAGGTTTCCCTGCTATCCAGGCATCTGGGTATCACATCAGTTACAATGTAAGATACAGATACTCAGTACCGTAATACTGTTGATGACAAAGATATGGGTAGACAATGTCTCCATATCTATACACCAGATTAATTCAAGAGAACTGCATCCTGTAGTGAAAAATGCTTTACAAGACCATTTATGGTATGATTTTTGACATGTTAAAACCAAAACCAGAAGTTCATGGTATCTCCAGTACATTTATCCCATGCAAATAGCAGCCATGGTATTTCCAATGAAGCAAAATGAGCAAAAATATATTTGTTAGGAATAAGAACAAATTCCTCTCTTTGATAGTTCACCGCTCTAGAAATTCACAGGTTACAGTTTATTGAAGGCTAGCAAAAGAAGTGATGCCATTTATAATCTCTTATCTTTACTCAATGTCCAATAAATTATAAGCAAGAAAGAATGCTGATGACAAACCTCGTGAAGTGCAGGGGCATCATTGGTACCATCTCCAGTTACTGCAACCACTTCTCCTCCTTTACGTAGAGCTTGAACAAGCAAAAGCTTGTCACTAGGAGATGATCTCCCCATCACCTATAAATTGATATTCCAAAGTCAAACA
>CAODLS011760009.1:0-10458 GCA_948243855.1 Flueggea neowawraea | reverse complement strand
GAGTATAAGCGCTGCACGAGAAATACTTATGACATACTACCATGTAGTATTCTCGTGAATGGATCAATCCAAATGCACTGTTCTCTAACAAGTATCTATGTACTCTGATCGATATCTCATATCCTATGATCCGTAAAACAGGATCATCTCAAAAGGTACATACTAGTCTTCATTCATTGCCATTCCCATGACAATGATTGACTCGGGATATTTAGAATAGTGTTCTTTTACAGATTAAGGTTTTACTATCCAAATCATATTTGATAACTTAATCAGAACCACTTTTCACGGATAATTCATCCAATTAAATATGCACATAAATAAGAAACAGGATGAAAAATGCCTCATACTATATATATCAAATATAAAGGGGTAAACAATGTGACTGGGGCTAGGGCTTACACTAACAGGGTTTTGTGAATACAATGAATAAAGGCTAGATCCCCACAAAGCTAAAAAGAAATAGAGATCAAATTCTTAATATGGATGGATCGGTTTCTATCTTTAAAGGTGGTCAAGATCTGGAAAATGAAAATAGTGATGAAGAAGAGGAACAAGATACTCTTAGAATGTCTATGGCACAAGATGAGCCAAGGATGTCAACAAATTTTGATGCTCCTAGAATGTCATTTGATCCCTTATATATTGCTTCATTTGAGCAAAGATTTCAAACTTGGGAGAATAAGTTTGGGTCTTTAGATACAAATTACTTAGCTATGAACTCAAGAATGGAGAATTGGGAAAATCTAGATTTTCAACATGTTCAAGAGTCAAATGGTAGGTGGAGCAATGTTCAAGACTCAATACACAACATGAGTGGTCAATAATCTTCTTTGGGAACTACAATGAATAAGTTGGAAACTATGTTTAGAAGTTGGAGCCCTCATCCTTCTCAAGATCCCAATTCCAGAAATGATCAACTATGAACTCTACTCCTAGCTTCAAAGGCCAAACATTTCAACATCATGCATTTCATGACTATATTGTTTATGTTACTATGCTATAACTTAAAAACTATGTTTTATGTGTTGGTTATGTTAACTTGATGAATTTGCTTATATATTGATCCTTATTGTTGATGTTATTCATATTGGTGTTGTTGTTTTTTTTTGGTTCCTTTTTAGATTGATCTCAAAAAGGGGGCAGAAAATATAAAATGAAAATGAATTTCATAAGTAAAAAGGGAGATTGAAAAGAGAGAGAAAATTGGAAAGCATAATTTCATATATAGGGGGAGATATATTGGAGATTTAAAAAGAGAGAAAATTTGTAAACAAGAATTTCATTGAAAAGTAATAGTTAAGGAGAGAAAAATTTTACATTGTTATAAAGGGAAAAAATTTTCCAAATTGGTGAAAAGAAAGAAATGCCAAAGTATTTCTAAACAAAGATTAAGGGGAGAAAGTGTTCAAAATGATGTTTTGAAAAATTTTCATTGTTGGAATATTAGAGATATTTTTGGACTAACAAATTTTATCCAAGATAAGGCTTCACGCCTTGATAAAACTTCTTACCATACTTAATAGGTACAAGCTTGCAAAAATTCATTCTTCCTAAGTTTTTTCATCAATCAAAAAAGAGGAATTGTTGAACTAAATGTGGTTCACATTTAATTATGTCTATGTTTTGATTAATGTACAAAACTTAGTAAGATTATCTTTAAGTAAGAAAACAAATTCAAGATGAATGAAGACCAAGAAAAGTCAGGAAAAACATGTTTTTAGGTCTAGAACTCGACCCATGATGATTATAGTCGACTAATGCATGAAGAAACCATTTCAAGAAGTTCTAGACCTTGAGAAGTTGACTGGTGGGAATAATGAGTCAACTAGCAGACAAACAGAAGCTACAAAAGTGATTGGTAATCGACTAGTGAAGATGGGTAGTCAACTAATGAAATCATGATTGCTTAAATTGACTTGAAATCACGTTCACATGAGGTATAACGATCATTTAACGGATATGTGATTTGAGTAGTTGACCGGTGAAGTTGGGCAGTCAACTAAGCAAGAACAAAAAAGTCAATCTGAAGCTGGTAGTCGATTAATGACTTGGGTAGTCGACTAGTGGAAGCTGACAATATAAAAAATGCTTCATGATTGATTTTCAATAGGTCCTATACTATTCTAATGGTACAATCAACTTGAAGAGTGTCTCAAACTGATAGGTCAAGGGATTAGAGAGAAATAATATTAGTCTAAGGCAGTTATTAGTATTTGTATTAGTGTTTGTATTAGTGCTGGTATATTCTAGATTGGTGAGATGACATTGTTTGTTAGACTTTAGTAGTACATAAAGGTTGAGAGGGGAAGTGGATGGAAAAAAAAAAGGATTAGTCTGTGTTTTGTTTTTGTGGTTTTGCCTTAGGCTTGGGAGAGGATAGGCTCTACAATTCCTATCATTTATCATTGTTATTATTCATTTTCTTCTTGTTACCAATACATTCCGTCCATTTTTGGTGTTCTTTTCTCTTATTGATATTGTTCTTTAGTTGATGCCTTGTTGATCCTATCAATTTGGTATCATAGCAAATAGACTATAGGGTTAAAGCATGGGAGGAAGCGGTTCCATGTCTGAGATGACAAGGCAGCTTGTGGAGATGAGAGCAAATCTGGTTATGTTATTGCAGCAAACAAAAAAAATTAAATCAAGGTATTGAATTGATGGCCACAGATCCAATAACGGCTCGACAAATGATCAAGGTGGTGAGCATAGAGTGGCTGGTTCGGTTGACATTGAATAAGATCTCGAAGGAGGCAGTTTCAAAGGATGCATCGAGAGTGGAGGAACGACCATCAGAGCAAGAACACGCCCCTTAAGAGCTTGAGCTTTCAATGTGGGAGGGGCACGAGAAGATCAACCTCTAGTCGTGGCGGCCACCAAAGTAGGAGTTATGGCGGTGGATGAAGCGGAGAGTGAGTTGATGTGCTGAAAGAAGAGGGAGCTGATCCAATATTCTTTATGGCGGGGCGCGAATTGGAGGTTAAGGCTTTTGTAGGAGAGGGAGTCAGTCCACTTCTCTTGGAGGCAAAGAACAGTGTGAAATTATAGGGAGTGGCGGCGTGTTTAGGAAGGAGGCAAGGAGATGACATAAAGGCAATTTTGGAAGAAGATGTTGTTACAATAAGGGTTGATGAGTGGGCTCAAGTTGGAATTTGTAGAAAATGGGTTGTGGGCTATCAAAAGACTTTATTTGACCCTGGAATTTTAATTCTTCTAAGAAAACAGTGGGCTGGGGAGTACAATGGGTTCCTACGACTAAACGTTCACAACTGGGCCTTAAGTAGAAGAATGAGAGAGACACCCCTAGTTTTGTTAAGGTTAAGAGGAAATGAGCAGGTGCCATCTACAGCTTTTACAGGTGGTGACAGTACGGGTATATGTGTCACAATCTACATGCAAGAATTTGCAAACAATTCGAACATAGCAAAACGTGTAGCATCCATGGATGTGGGACTTTTAATTGCTGGCGCCCAGGAAAGGGGAGAACTCGAGGCACGCATAACTTTAGTATTGAAAGAGAAAAATAGAGAAGGTAATGTCATTCTTTACATTATTGAAGTTCATACTTTTGTTTGGGCTGGTATTGTTCGACGAGGAACTGGCTTTGATGTTGCTAATTTGTGGAAGCCTTTTGTTGGGAAAATTATGCTTTCTTTCTTAGCTTCAACCATCTTATTGGGAAAGTTATCAGGAAGGTTGGAGCAAGATGGGTTTATGCAACTAATTATTCCTAAGTGGGTCTTGGGTTGGGAAAAGAGAAATCCGGAACAAGACATTAATGGGCATGTTGAGGCTTCAATTACCACCTCACGGCTTGATTTACAGAAATTATTCCTGAGATTGATGATTAGCTGCCATATCATGGTTTTTGAGCTGGAGAAAAAGGCAGCAAACAACCGTAGTTTTAAGGAGCAGCTTCAAAATAATTGTACTGAAATAAAATGATGGCATGAGAAGATAAACCTTTTAGAACAATAATCAGCTTCATTTTCTGACAATAAATCATCTCTAGCTTCTGAGAATGACATGCGTGAAGGCTTTCTTATTGAGCTGAAAAGGAAAGTGCAGTCATAAGAGATTGAGAACGAAAGGGTAAAAATGGAACAAGTTCATTTCTTAGAGGAGGACAGTGGCCGATGCGTGCAAAATCTGAAATTGGCAAAAGAAACTTCTTATGGAAAAGAAGCCGTTGCCGCAACCGATCTAAAAAAATTGGCATGTCAAGTGATTGTACTTTTGTTAAAGAATACCAAGTTAGAAAAGACAATGTTGTCTCTTAGTGACTTTAAGCATTCTAAAGGTGAGGGGTAATGGTGCTTGCTGTAAATATGGTGAGGAAGGAGGGCAAGGTAGGAAGGAGAGATTCTCTTGCAGAACAAATGATATATTAATGGTGCAATTTGGTGACTTTGAAGCATGGGATCTTGATCCAAGGGATCTGAGGATGACACTGTAGGAAAAGAAACAACGAGAGGCCTCTTTTAAGGCTGCATTAAATGAGAAAGAATTCATAAACGATAGTATAGGAGGGAGGCAGAAGAGGAAAAGGGAAGGGAGGAGACCTTAGACGATGATCTGGCAATCATATGGGTTCTCGGTACTAAGCTAAAGAAAGAAGGATCACTTCCTGAGCTGAAACGAGGAGCCGTCTGTTAGTTGCACAGCAACGAGAGCCATAGTTATGGGATATCTTGCTTTTTGCAAGGGTTTGTTTGGCACCCACCTTGAGGACAAGGTGGTTCTTTAAGGGGGGAAGGAGTGATAGGTCGGGATTAGGGAGGAATAATATTAGTCTAAGGCAGTTATTAGTATTTGTATTAGTGCTGGTATATTCTAGATTAGTGAGATGGCATTGTTTGTTAGACTTTAGTAGTAGATAAAGGGTGAGAGGGGGAATGGATGAAAAAGAAGGATTAATATGTGTTTAGTGTTTGTGGTTTCGGCTTAGGCTTAGGGGGATAGGCTGTACAATTCCTATCGTTTATCATTGTTACTATTCATTTCTTCTTGTTATCAATACATTTAGTCCACTTTTGGTATTCTTTTCTCTTATTAATATTGTTCTTTAGTTGATGCCTTGTTGATCCTATCAAAAATACTATAAATAAAGACTTGAAGGATAGAAGAAATAACCTAATTCTTTACTATAACAATTCTTCATTTGGTGCTCAAAGTTAGCCTTATTTGTTGGTATTTTGCTTCATTCACTTATACCAAAATCCCACCACATTGTTTCTCCTTGTAAACACTTTGAATTAAAGTAAAGTTTGTTGTTAGCCTTGAAAACAATATTGTAAAGGTTTTAGAGGTGTGATCTTAAAGAGAAATCAACATTGGGCTGGTCTTAGAGACGTAAGCTGAAATCAACCTTGAGTGTTAGACTTTAGAGGTGTGAGCCAAGAATTAACCTTGTTGTCACATCCTCGATCCGGTTACATATTCACATGCATATTTAATACAAAATATTCATATGACATGCATATTTGTATATGCATTGCATATGTATTTTCATACTTTAGAAATTATTGTTATTCATAATTTGAATTGAGATATAGAATTATGATTGAATCTATTAATTTAGGATTACAATATTAAGAAAAATAGTATAGGGAATTAGAGGTAAATAATAATTGGGTGCAATCGCGTAATTGCGACGAGTGTCAGTACTAACGTAGCATTATGATTTGATTAGAGCAAGATTAAAGGACTTAGTTGAGAATAAAATTTATTTTGTGAATAACATGTTAGGATAAAAAAATAACAGAGTAAAGAAATGAGATGAAAGTATAAAAGAAAAGAAAGAAGAGGATCAAAATAAAAAGAAGAAAGACGAAAGGAATAAAAAAAATGTATAAGTCAGTTCACCTTATGGTTATATATATATATATATATATATATATAACTTCCTTCAGAACTAAGAATCCATTTCTAAACTTCTCACCTGAAACTTCAACCACACACCACCATCATCCTTAGAAAAACTTCAGACTTACCAAGAAACCCTTCAACAATTCACTTCTCCAATTTAGTTGTTTAATTTCTAAGGTAATCATCTTTACTTTTTCTAATCCTTATTTGCTTAACTTATTTCATCATAAACATTTTATGGTTTTCTATTCTAATTAATCAAATTGAATGATTAAACGAGCTCTTTAGATATATGTATATATAGCAATATAATCAGTTTTCTTGTCTGTCTTTGAAGAATTGGTATGACTTCTGTGGTTTGTGACAATTTTGAAAATTGGTATGACTACAGATATATGTGTCTAGTTTCGACAGAAAATAACTTTGTTCAATTTGGTTTTGAATAGCTCAAACGGTTGTTGAAATACTGGACATAGGTCGGTCTTCCCTGTTCCAGCTCCAGGTTCAACTTTGTAAAATTGCCATATATTTTTAAGATTAAATTAGAAAACAATATTTATATGGTAGGAAAGCTATATATGTCTAGTTTATAAACCAGTTTACATAAGTGAATTTGGATATGAAATGAATGAAATATTGCCAAAATACTTAACAGTGTCCATTCTGTCCAAGTACAGAAATAGGTAGCAAAATATTTACATTTGGAAATTTGTATAAAAGTGTAACAATTGAATTAGAATTAATACTTTACATTCAAAGAAAGCTCAAGATGACTATTTTCAGAGAAAATTAACTAAAATATTTTTGGAGATATGTAAATCCATAAATGTAGAAATTAATATGATCTGTTCAGTGATAAAAATGCGATTTTAAGTTTATTAATTCTATGCATTCCACGCATAAACATGAATTGGATAAAGAAATAGGGATTATAACTAATATGATTATATACTATAGGACTTAGAGCAGTAGAGAGGACGCATGATTAGATTCACAGCTCGGATTATCTATCCTGAGCAAGTGAGCATAAACTTGAGACTAAGTGCAAATATGTGTTATATGGATATGTTGAGACTGTTGATTGTGTATACAGATTGAAATGCATTACATGTATAATGGTTATATGATTAGATGTTGTCGCATCCACATTGGACTTAATAAAGGAGTTGTGACCATCTAGCTCTTGTATTCGCGTTTGATACTGGACTTATGGGTCAAATTTATACTGGACGTACGAGTCAAATTTATACTGGACCTACGGGTCAAAATCACACGGTGCTAGCCAGCCAACTATACAGATATACAGGAATCCTGGGGCGGTACTTGGCTTGCTTGGTCACAACAAATAAAATGGAATACAAATTTATATGCACATGTTTATATATTACGGTTATCTGATTATATAATTAATCTTTGTGCTTACCTAGATTTAATCTATGATGGTTTATACTCATTGAGTTGCGACTCATATAAAGCGCAAATGTTTTTTCGAGTCACAGGTAAAGATAGATTTTCGTTGTAGATAGTTTCCAGATGATAGACATCAGTGCATCATAGGTCGGCCTACTCATGCCACGTGCTCCCTCCTCCTCCTCCTCCTCATTTGCATTTTGCTAGTTTTATACGTGTAGAATTTTGTATTAGAGTGAATTTATATATGTATATTAAAGATTTTTATTTACATGATTTTATGTACGATGTTTGATATGTATATATATATATATATATGATATGCTACATGTTATTTTCTATTTTTTTAAATTATTACGATGTATGTCATAAGATATAAGGGTGTTACACTTGTGTTAGTTTTAGAGGTGTGAACTGCAATTAACCTTGTTGTAAGGCTTTGTTGGATTGAACCGGAATCAATCATCGATATAATGGATTGGCAAAATCGTAAGTGAGAAACTTAGGTAGTGGACATGTGCGCATTTGGCAGAACTACTCTAAATCGTTTTTGTTTATTTTTCTTCTCTATACTCTTTCAACTCAACTAAGAAGATCGAAGACATATTTTATCAATGTGGAGATAGTAGGTTGAGTCGAGGTATATTTGATTCATCTGACATTATTAGCCATGTGAGCTACCCATTCAGTTTTACTACGTGCATTTTTGCATTTTAGATATGTTCCCTTGAGAATATGTTCCTTTGTGTCCTTATACATTCTGACATCTTATGTTCTGTTCCTTAAGAATTTTGTCTCAGATATGTTCCATGTCTTGTCTCTGTTGTCAGTTGAGGTTAGACTCAATTTTTCCTCTGATGGAAAGTCAATGAACGTCCTTTAGAACCATCATTCTATGAGATGCAATGTTGTTGTTCGCAATTGTTCATTTTTGCCTATGGATAAGTCTACACCTTTTGTCTTTACCATTGCATTTCTCAATATCTTTTGTCTTGATTCTGCATAATCTGTACCTTCTCTGTATGTTCGCATATCTGGGTACGAGTGAGCTAGTATGTTAGTAGATTCATAATTAGTTTCTCTATGATTAATACGTTAAGGTTCTAGATCATGATCTGATTTTAGAGACTTAGATTTAATTTTTGTTGTGGAGATATTAGAGTTTGATTGAATTGATGCATTTGGGTTATATTGGTGTTTGAAATAAATTTGTAGTTATCTTGATCTGCTTTTGCGTGGAAATTTGAGGACAAATTTCTTTTGAGGGGGAAGTATATAACATCTAGCCCGTTTTCGGCCAAATCTTATGTAGCACTCTGATTCAATTTTGACTATACCTTTGGCGGTCGTAGTGATGATTCGATGATTAAGGATGTTAATGATGATAATTGGATGTCTGATGGTGTTAATGATGATATTTTTGCAAGTTTAGATGTTATTAAACCCCTGCAATAATGAGTTACTCGAGTAAACACTTCGTGTTACTTGAGTAGTATGGTTTACGTCTAACTCGAGTTAGAGGAAGCCGTTTGCCACGACCCATTTTTGGACAATTACCGGCATACAAGATGATCTGAACCAGAGGCCCGGACCATTTTGCACAAACCTCGAATAACAAATATACTACCTAGAAAATCATTTGACATGCGAGTATAAAATGATTACAACAATATATATGTAAATATATATTCATAAATGATAATTCAAGAATATATATAACATGTAAGATCAATGCCCAAAAATAAAAATGCAACCCAATAATCCACTAGCATTGGGTGCGGAGCCTTATCAAAATAAAAGAGCCCGAGCAAAATGACATCAACTAATCAAATCAAAGATGCCTCATTGAGTATCTGAATGTCGGATGGTTGCTGACTCAAATAGCACCTGAAAAATATTAAAAGGGTGAGAAATCTCAGTGGGTGGCGACATTCCAGATTGCCTCATACGTGCATCACACAGACCGTTTTGAAAATATTTTGCAAATACCACATGAGATATACTGAATACATATATATGCACTCTAAGTATATTCTAGCTTGAAAACTCACTTATGAAAACGTTCGCATCCTCAGCAAACATCATACAACATGTATAAGATTCAAACATATATATATATATATATACATATATCAAAGTACTGAATATCTGATAGGGACGAAACTAAACTAATGTGATGTGGCAATGCCGCCTGATATAATTGACCTCGTGTGCTTTCTCTAAACACATAAGTTACTACCAACACTGGTAACTGGATATAACTAATCTCGTGTGCTTACGCTAGACACACGTGTTACCACCTAACCTGGTAACTAGATATAACTGATCTCGTGTGCTTTCTCTAAACACACGGGTTACCACCAACCCTAGTAACTGGATATAACTGACAAATGGTATTCCATAGGCTACGTCTCTCCGTATCTGAGTGTCCCAAATCAACAGATTATATATAACTTATATTGATAGCAAACACATGCAACTGATAACTAATACAGATACCGATAAAGGACATATACTAATGTCCATACTGATAACGGAATTTCCTTATTACACATAATCTGATTTCTTATAATTTTCACTTATTAATTAGTCTGGTTACAGATATGGTCTGAACATAGCAAAACAAAACATAGAAGCTCTGAAAGACACAACCTATGTCACGACCCATAGTCGGGCCCGTGACTGACGTACCAGATGGATCGAGCTCAGTATTCCAACAGTAATCCGATGTAGAGCTCTAACGACATAGCATAGTAGAATTCGGACAAGGGCACTCACTATAGTGAAGAAGCGCCTCACTAGGTCGAGGTATGAGTCAGATGTTGTGCGTCCCAAAAATATCACCTGCGAACAAAGATTAACAAGGACAACAGAAGAAAATGGGGTAAGATTCCATAGTGTGGAAACGACACTACATATCGCCTCATTTGTGCCTCACAAGACTGGTTTGAAAACCACCTTTCAAAATACCGCACACGTATATATATACCATATATTACACACACTGTATACATAGTATATTTTTTGAAATTCGTTTTACCAAAACGTTCGCATCATAACATACAACATGCATTCAGACAATATATATATATATATATGCATATTTGTGCATTCATAGTACGAGACCATATCAAAGAAATAGCAGTGTGGACCCCGCCACCTGACTGCTCAATAAAT
>CAODLS011759706.1:0-12688 GCA_948243855.1 Flueggea neowawraea | reverse complement strand
TTTTTTTTTTAGAACGGTTATAATAGTTCGTCTGTGTTCAATTATATATAGTACAATAAAACCTGTACACATTCAGCTGAATGACAAACCAGCTAAATTTGAGCTTAATATTAAATCCGAATAGTAAACGATCTAAGTTTGAACAATGCACAATATTCAATATTCGATCCAAACTAGTTGAGCATTGCAACATTCAATTCATTAGCTCATGAACAAGCTTGAGGTAACAAAGTCCAACACTTGTTAAAATGTTGAAAAAAGCCTTGGAAAAGGGGAAAAGAAAACACCAAAACGGATTGGAATCATTAGACTCATCAACTATAAGCACCATATTAATCCAAAAACAAATGAAGGGTTAACACATAAAAAGAACCATTGTCAAGAAAAATTGTTAGAAGATATTTCATTCAACAAAGTGATTGGAATTTCAAATTAATGGACTAAAATCCAAATGCTGAAGAAACTGATACACAAATGCCTCTCAAAAACAGCCGCATGCAAAAACATTGCATTACTAATTTATAGACTTGACCAGCTCTTCTAAATTACAGAACTTCTAGTTGCATAAAAAAATAATCGAGAGAGAACATACAGCGCATGAAGTTCGCTCTATGCATGATTGTAATGGTGCAGCTTGTAAAGCAACACTTTTCCAGCAGCATTCCCCACTGCCATGAAACCACCGCCCGGGCTGAAATCCAAACACCTCGGATACTGCATGTTCTTGTTTGTTGGAGGCCAGTTTGAGAACACTGTAAATGATGGGACATGTACCAGCTTCATACTGTTTTTCTTCATATGTGAACATATGGCCAATACTTGAGCATCATTGTTGAATTTCAAAAAATCAACTTTGGTGGTAAGGTTTTTGATCACCCTGATTGGTTTTCTCTTCCCACCTAAAAATTCTTCTCTGTTGTAAACATTGACTATCCCAGTGTCTGATCCAGTGGCGAAAAAATTTTCAGTTGGTGAAGTGCAAAGAGCTGTGCCAGTTATACAACCCTCATCTGCAGCCTTGTGGATGCAAGTCATGGTTCTCAAATCCCAGTGATAAACCTGACCGTCACCTCCATGGCTCAATAACTGCTTCCCGTCATCAGCAAAAGCTAAAGAACGAGTAGTTCCATTCATCTTAAGTGTCCCGACTAGCTCCTTAGTTTTAGCTGATACCAACAAGATATAACCTTCGTTTCCCACAAAAGCAATTGTACGAGAATCAGGGGATACCTCAAAAACTTCCAAGCTTTTCTCCTCTCTGCCAACAAGGGGGCCTATTTTATCAACTTTAGCTTTCACAAGATCAAAGCTGTAAAAGAACTTTCTTCTTCCTGCTATAATAACCTGAGAACCATCAGGTAAGAAAGAAGCCTTTCTAGCTGGACAATCCTCAATGAAAATGCTTTGTATAATGGGATTCCGCTTCCCATCAATCTGAAAAAACCTAAGCCTCCTGTCCAATCCAGCAGTAAGTAGCAACTGAGCATTCCGATGGAATTGAACAGAACTAATTGGACCGTTGGATGGGTCCTGAGCATTTGCATCTACAAGTCTCGAGTACTCAAGAAGCCCAGGTAACAACTTTGATCTGCTCTTTACCACAAGATCTTCGTTTGTTCTGAAAATATCATCAAAAGATTCAACATCCTTGTAGCCATGTGCTGCGTTTATCTGATTATTTTCATCAGATGAATCATCACCATAAATACCATCTCCTCTTGACTGCAAATCAAGTTGAGCCCATTCAGTGCCAGGATTCAGCTTTGCATGGTGAGCTCTTAATCTCGTAACATACTCTGAACCAGAAATTAAAGTCTCATTTTCCTCCTCCCTCAATTTTCTTAATCTATTAACATTACCAATATTAACTTCGGTCTTTTCCTCTTCCTCATCGACCCACACTGCTTTACATTGCTTAGGTTCATCTTCAGCATCACATCTATCAGATAATTCTGCATCCTCTACATCATCAGAGAGAACATTGTTGGCTGAACGATCCACAAAGAACAATGCAGAACCATTCTCAATCTCATTGTTGGGCTCATTTTCATCATCTTTACCAAACACAACAGGTGAGTATAAAGATCCAAATAGAAAGTTTTCCAATTTCTTCATTTCTCTCCCTTCCTCAATTTCCATCTGCTCTTTCTTTTCTTTCCTTCTCTTCTTCGCCCTCGACATAACTAATTCAGATTCTCTTTCATCGCCGCTGCCCTTGTCCTGTCCCATAAACGCAGGCTCATCCTCTTCTTCCTTCCTGCTCTTTACTCGATTTTTCGAGCCAATCTTTTGAGAAAGTAAACTCATGTTATCTGCAAAATTAAAACCAAACTCACAGAATGCATCTCCAACAAATTGATCAAGTCATGTTTCAAAATCTAACCCAATAAACAAAATACAAAAAAAATAAACCATATTAGTCACAAACGACGATGCAATGTATGAGATGGTTAATAATAAAATAAAGCTGGATTGCATTCATATCTAAAACTTCAACTGCTTTCAACAAAAAAAAAATCAGCTTTATATAGCCAAGAACTTGACTAAGACCTGCAGCCATATTGCCATAATCAAAACCCAAAAATAACTCAAAAAACTCAAAAATTGAAAAAAAAAATCCAAACATCAATCGATATCCTATACTGAAAAACTGATCTTCAACTCACAAACAACAAAACAGATGAATTCAATTACTTTCAAGCGATTCCCGAAACTACTTAAGTCATACGTATAAAAGAGAACTGCCATGAAGGTACCTAATGACCTGGAGAGAAGAACCGGCTTCGTAACCAACGGCGTTTGAGCTTATCTATGGAGGAAATCTGGTGGCGGAGAGGAGTGGTGAAGCGAGGGGAGTGAAGGGCGAGGCGGCTGCGAGAGTTTGTGAAAGGAGAGGGATGAGCGACAAATTCAAGTGAACTTTGGGGTCCGTACTACGTCGTTTCATCAAATTGGTCTTTCTGTTTTTTTCCCTCTATATAAATATATTATTAACTTATACCACATTTTTTAATAGTAGCTTATATCTGCCGTGGGCTTGTAGCCCAGCCGGTGATACTCTCGGGAGTGACTCTTAATCACCGGGTTCAAATCGGCGGCATACTGAATAATTGGGTGTGTGAGTAATAGTTTTTCCGTGTTGCGTTGAAGCTCGATTAAAAAAAAATAGTAGCTTATATCTAAGTGAAACAATTTGAACTATATACAATTTTCAAATGAGCCATATGAACTTGTTTATTTTTTTCTTGTTACCCCTTAAAATTTGTAGATTATTAATTACCCACTAATTTTTTTAGGGCATAACTAATTACCCCCTAAACTTATAAAGAAAATGTAGTCTTTAAGATTTTTTTGTTAACATGGCATTTTAAAAAAAATTGTTAACATGGCCTTTTCTTTAAAAAAAATATTAAGAAAAGAAAATAAATTAAGAGGAAAGACTCACACACCAACTCATACACACCATCTTAGATAAAAGATAATTTTTTTAAAAATATGTTCTTACAAATTCAGGAGATAATAAATTACCCTCCAAAGTTCAGAAGTAACAACATGTATCAAGCCACAATGGATGCTTTTGACTTAAAACGAAAATTTCATTTCAATCATAGCCCTAAGTTATAAAATTGGAGCACTTCTAGCTCCACCTTACAATATTAGAACATTCTAAACAGACTCCTCAACCTCCTTTTTTAAAATATAATATTTTATCTCATTATTTATTTTAAATTTTGAACTCAACTCTACTTTTTATTATAATCTAACTAAATTTTTCAATCTTTTACTAATAAAAATAATAATAATTTTAATAAATCTACAATTTTTCTCAAATTTAAAGAATTGTTATTCACTCTTTAATACTATTCATCTATTTTATTAATAAAATATTTATTTTCTAATATTTTATCTCTTCAATACACAAATTTTAAAAAAAGTTAACACAAATAAAAATAAAATAATATATTTTGACTCCTCATTTTAGAGAGACTATTCGTGATACTCTTAGATCACTCATGATCACTCATCTTAATGACGTCAACATGTAGGCTATAATGTGAGAAGAAATTTCCATTAAAACTAAAATATATTTTTTTAACAGAAAAAAGGGAGTCGGAGGCGATCAGTAGTATCATATTCGTATTGGGTGTTACCATGCAGGCATTACTTCTCTACTACGGAATATTTCTAAGAGTCATAACTGACACCTGCAGCGGACTTCGGCCCGTGAACGATGAGGTCATTGTAGCACCTCATTGAGGCAAACAGTTTTGTGTCTGAGCACCTAACTCTATTGCGTGTCACGGATCCGAGACAATTGGCAACCTACAGTTGTCATCGCTTATACTCAAACCCACAACTTTGCGAACTAAAGTCACCACCTATGACCATTAAGCTACCCTCAAGGAATAGTAAAACTAAAATATTTGAACCTTAACTCCATCCGATTACTTAATACTTGTTTTTTATAAGTGAATTTTTTTTGCTCCCATCAGAATTACACTCACCATCTTCTTAACGAATATGAGTTTTATAGAACTTAATGAATATGAGTTTTATGGAATCAACCCTCGTTTGGGCTCGATAACTTGTTTGTACAAAACCGTTCTTATCTAACCAGCGGACACATACTATTTTATTATAGTTACATAATTGTTGTTTATGAAATTTGAACCTAAAATTTAGTATTATTTATTTATTAATTGAGCTACTTCTCATGGATTAATGCAGTGTCGGCTCAAAGCCAAGGTCACTAAGGTCATGGCCTAGGACCTCTATTTTTTTGGGGCCTCATTAAATATATGTATAATTAAATATATTTTAAAAAATTATTTGATCAATTAAAAATAAATTTAATGTAGTTTAACTGAGAGTTTTGATTTTTTTTTCTCATGACTTAAGAGGTTTGAATTAAGAGAAAAAAGATGTGAAAAGTTCAAAAAAAAAATACTCCACGATGTAAAATTTAGTTAAATTAAACAATTCTTAATTAAAGAATATACAAAGCCAACTAAAAAAATTTGTAATAGCTTTAAGTTCATGTTCAATTTATATATTTTTTAATTCAAATGTAATTTTTAATATTTATTAATTTATATTAACATTTTCAAGTAGATTTTTTATTTTTTAGTAATGTGTTTTTTTAACAATTAAGGCATATTCAAAATTAACTAAAACTTTAGTTGATTGACTTTCTAATTATAGGGTTTGTTTTTAGTTTTCTTAAATTAAGATAGAGTTTAATTGTTATACAAAACGTTTTAACAAAAATATTATCAAAAAATTAAATATATTACTTATCAAATTAAATATTTATTTTGTATATGATTTATAGAATACAAATTACTACTTCATTATTGAAACTTCAAGTTTTCAATAAAAAATAATAATTTTTTAAAATCTTAAATTTTATAAATTACTTAATAATTTTACATATTAAAAATTAAAAAATTAAATGATTTTTATTTTTTATCATTAAAAATTTAATAATTTTTTTTGTCTAGGACCACATATAGACTTGAGACGGCCGTGGATCAACGGACACGTATTTGCTTCTATGCAAACATGAGTAATGAATGGTGAAGGCTGGACTACACCAAGGCATATTCTTAATATTTCAAACACTAATGCTTGATGGTATTTTGTCCAGAATCTTTGGGATTACAAAGTTCGACGGCAACTTCGGAGTCAGATTCTAATATTTTCATATATATTTTTCTCCCTCACTTGAACAAGTATATTCGGACTTGGGGAGACACCAAAAAGCTCTCACCAAATACCATCACGTTGAAATGTACAGACGAACAAGTTGTCTTCGAAAAGACGAAAAAAAAAAACAAACAAAGGAAACAAGATACAACAAAGCTGAGTGGATCACATTTATGATTGGAAATTCTGATTCCGACAAAATCATGTTAAATTACTAGGAGCTGTTGTCTTGTAGCTCTGAAAACAAAAAATTGAAGTATGATGCCGAGGGAGGAGAAAAAACCATTTTCTTGGGTGGACATGTCAATGCCTAAATAGATTCAGAAACAATGTCACTGAAGCCAGATGCATCATGACAGGACAATTTTGTGGAAACTTCCTGCATATGACACTAGAAAGAAAAGATTAAACCTTGATTTTTGTTTGTCTCTTGCTAGGCTATATAAACAGTTCTCGAGGTACACTTTTTGAGCAACTAACAATCATGGACATCTTAGGTGCAGCAGTTGTTGAGGTTGGTAGACGTATGTTTATGTTCTTGTTTACTAAGATGTCTACTCTGGCGAATTTTCGTAGGAATGTTAGAGCTCTGAATAATGAATTCGAGAGGCTGCAGTGCCGTAAAGCTGAGATAGAAGAAGATATCAGATTGGCAGAACGAGAAGGGAGATTTCCAACTGCAGAAATCAACGGTTGGATCAGAAGGGTTGAAGAGATTGAAGGAGAAATGCGTCAGATGCTGGAGGAAACTCGGAATGTCTCTACCAATAATCACAGCCTGCATTCACGTTACAGATTAAGCAAGAACGCCTCAAAGAAGCGCGAAGAGGCGAAACAGTTGCTGACAGATTTGTGCAAATTTGATACCCTGATGCCTGACAGAAAGCCTCCGATTGTTCCTGTTGAGAAAATGTCAGCACCGTCTCTTGCAGGTCAGAAAGCTGCAGAAGCGACGCTAAAGATGCTTCTTGCATACTTGAACAATGATGAGATTAAACGAATAGCTGTGTGGGGAATGGGAGGCATTGGCAAGACCACACTTGTCAGAAATTTAAACAACTTGCTTGAATCCACTTCAGGTGTCCCATTTGATATAGTGATCTGGGAAAAAGTGTCCAAGGACTTGGATTTGAGGAGGGTTCAATCCCAAATAGCTGAGAGATTGAACATCGAATTTGTTGCAGAAGAAAGCACCGAAGGAAGAGCCATGAAGATTCATCAAACATTGATAAAGAAGAAGTTTCTCCTCATTCTTGACGATGTTTGGGAGAAACTTGATTTTGGATATTGTTGGAGTCCCTCATGGGGATGATCAAGGAAACTTTAAAATACTACTGACAACTCGAAATATTGATGTTTGCAGAGGAATGATGACCAATGTTGACATCAAGATGCACCTGATGGATGATGAAGTGGCTTGGAATCTGTTTGCAGAAAGCGCTGGAAACATCATCTCCTCGGAAAACATAACCCCCTTAGCAAGAGCAATCGCACGGGAGTGTTGCGGTTTGCCTTTGGCAATTAAGACTGTTGGAACGTCCATGAGAGGCCAGCCGATGATCCAGTTATGGGAGCATACTCTTAGCCAGTTGCAGGGTTCGACACTTGAGGAGGAGGTCTATCGGCCTTTGGAGTTGAGTTACAACTCATTACCAAGTAGAATTCACAAGCTCTGCTTCCTATTTTGTTCTTTATTTCCAGAAATTTTCTCAATCAAGGAAAACGAACTAATACAATGCTGGAGAGCTGTTGGTTTAATAGATAGTAATCAAACTCTAGAGAAATCGTTCAACAATGGACTTGCTTTGATCGAGACCTTGAAGGGTTCCTGCATGTTAGAACAAGGCGAATGTGTCAAAACTGTGAGGATGCACGACATAGTGAGGGACGTAGCTGTTCACATTGGAAAGCAAAGAGGGTTTTTCTGCCAAGCGAGTGCGTCTTTGACTGAAATGAAGCTGCAGAACTCTTTCACTTGGATTTCACTTATGAACAACAAGATAACAGAACTGCCGAATCAATTGCTGAAATGTTCTAAGCTAACAGTGCTTTTCCTGCAAGGCAATCCTATTGAGAAACTTCCTGAAAACTTCTTTCGCGAAGTTAAAGCACTTCGAGTCTTGAATCTTAGTAGAACTCCCATCAAGTCCTTGCTTCCTTCCCTGCTTCATTTAGAGGAACTTAGGACTCTTCTCTTGAGGGAGTGCTACTATCCAGAAAAGCTACATCCACTTGGAGACCTGTATCAGCTTGAAGTGCTTGATCTCTCGGGCACAGGATTGAAAGAACTACCGCACGATATGGGAATGCTTAGTACTCTCAAAGAATTAGAGCTGTCAAACACGAGATGTCTGGAAAACATTGCGGCAGGAACAATATCAGGGTTGGCCAGTCTTGAAGCCTTGAACGCGTCATCAAGTGCTTATAAATGGGATGAAAGATGTAATGCAGGAGAGGAAAAGGCGGTCTTTGATGAGTTATTATCACTGCAGAAACTCTCTGCTCTTCACTTACGACTGGACACCATTGACCGTGTTCTTAAGATTGGTGATTGGTTGAAAGGATTGAAGAGGTTTAACATAACTGTGAGTCCAAGAAGTATCAAACCAAATTTTCCTGTCATTCAGTATGATGAGAGAAGGGTTACTCTTAGAGGGTTAGACCTGATGAGAAAAGGGCTTGAAGGGCTATTATGCAATGCAGCTGCTCTAGAACTGATAAATTGTGGAGGTATCCGGAATTTATCAGAACTAGTTGTCAGGAATAATTTGAAGGGTCTGTCGGGATTGAAGTTACTTGTTATTTCAAGCTGTGATTGCACGACAAGTTTAATAGATGGAGAGACTACATTAAGAGGTATGTTACCTAACTTGGAGCATCTGACAATCAGTCGTTTAGACAATCTAGAAAAAATCCTGGAAAGGATTCTTCCTATAGGAGGATGTCTCAGCAAACTGAGAGTTCTGGAAGTTTCAGATTGTCCAAGATTGAAAAACCTGATGTCAGCTGCTTTACTAAGGCAGTTTAAGAACCTGGAAGAGATCAGGATAGGTAACTGCAGAAGGGTTCGATTTCTGGTCGAAGCGAGAACTGATGCGGTGCTCCCACAGTTAAAAATCCTGAAGATGTAGGACATGATGGGACTGAGAAGTGTGTGTTTAAAGGAAATGTATTTGCCAGCATTGGAGAAGATTGAGGTCAATAACTGTCCACTGGTACTGAAGCTTCCCATTACAGGCAGAAATGTTTCAAGTATAAAGGAAATAAGAGGAGAATTGGAATGGTTGAACAAACTTATGTTTCAAAAGCAACATGAAGAGACTCTTCAGCAAATATTTCAAGCATTTGCAGTTTCAACATCAATGAAAAGGAAGGGTCTCAGGTTGTTTGTACTTGTTAAGATGGCATTCAACAATAATTCACTTGTTTTCTACTTTGAGTTTATTTAGTTGAGAAGATATATCCTTTTTTAAGTCTAATATTATAAGAAAATTCTTTCTGAAATTCAGCATATTGATATTCTGTTAATTGTAGGGCTCAAGAACTGGAGAAAAGCAGCAGTTGGCAATCATTGTTCTCTGAAAATTTCCATACAACCTTGCAATGAGAGCACTAAATTAATCAAAGCATAAAATAAGAAATCTCAATTTGTCACTTTTTATTTTCTTTTTGGTTTATTTGTTTCGTAGGAGTTTTGAATTGTTTGTGTAACTACTAAAAGATGTGTCATTTCTCACTTTTTTTATACAATTTACTCAGTCTTATCAAATATGGAGACAAAGATTGACAACATATGCTTTTGTTAGATCACATCTGATTGTTAACGTTGACAACTTGTTTAATCCTTAGCAATGAAGTAACATTTCCACATAAACCCAACAGGATTACCATAACACACTCAGAACTAAATTCTCATTATGATGTAGCACAAATCTAGACAAATTTGCAGGAAAATGGCAACAGATGACTTAGATTTTCAATTAATAGAATAAGAATAATGACAAAGTTATGACGATATACTATTATTTACATATTGAAACTGATTATTGGTAACATTTGTCTGTTATTTACATATATTCATCAGAAGACTGAAAACCCCAATAGCATATCTTATATAAAAATTCCTCTTCAAAGTCATGCCTCACTTAGCCTCTCTTTGTCTAGAATTCTCATCCAAAATATTAACTGTTAATGAACCTTCCCAGAAAATGAAAGAATAACTTCACACCTGCAGGGAAACCATAGCTTAGCATCTGACAAGTCACAAAACTCGGATTTTTTCGCTCCTAACATGCTTAAGGTGTAAAGGAGAAAGAATATGTATTGCAGAGAAAAATACCTCTAATCAAACTCATCGCCTTCGTCTACGAATTGATTCTCCATTTTTGGGCCCTCGTTGTTATTATTTACAAACTTGAGTTGAGCCTCCACTTTTAAGCTCTCTCTATTATTTACAATCTCAAGCTGAGTATTTGTTTTAGGGCTGTCATGGTTATTTACAAAGCCCCTACTTTCCGTATTGACAGTTCCATGATGCAATTCGGCAACTCCAGAACCGGAAGCATCAGTCATGGAGTCGAGAGAGCCAGAACTGCTCGTAAATGAGATCCTACCATTTTCATACAGTCCTGACCTGTGATGACATAGATGCTCATTAATATTGATATCTACAGAAGGAATTCTGTATACGATAAAGAAAAAGGAACCATTGTCAAAACCATCAAATGGGCATTCAATTCTGCATAACAATTGCCTGCGACAAAACTGAGAAACGCAGCATTTTTCAATATATATGTTTGCCGATTAACACAAGCCTCGGATATTTTCAATCATGTCAAAAATAGCCATCCACAAAGAATTCTAATATATCTCTCACTATATGTGGACTGCGAAGCCACCTCAATGAGCAATTAGATAGAGAGCATGAAAGGAATACAAACAAACATAACTACATGATTCTTCCAAAAGCTCTAAATACAATTATTGAAAAACTCGTGTCAACTATATAAAAACAAAATAGAATCTCAGGGAGAAGAAGTAAATATACATCTCAAATAATCAGGCTCTATTGCGCCACTAGGAATTTTCCCTCTACACATTTACAAGATCCTATTTTTCCAAAGAAACTACTTTTATCTATCAAAAAAAAAATTTCCAGTATGAACGTACATCTCAAATAATCAAAGCTCTATTGCCCAGACAAAAAATTTCCCTCTACACATTTACAAGATCCTATTTTCCCAAAGAAAGTACTTCTATCTAACAAAATGAGATTTTCAGTATGACATTCTAATGCATGATTTCTTACTGGCTAAATAATTCAGATAGATTCTACTATGATTTTTATTTATTTTCCAAAGGAACCAGCTGCTTACTTTACCTACACGTAATGGACAAAACAAAAACTCAAACTCACCTTGCATGTCTAAATTTCGTCATTCGAAAATAGTCAAAAACTGGAACCAAGTCCTTCAATCTCGCTTCAATCGTGCAAGTTGGGATTGTTTCAATGTCAATTTCCCCTTGCATTGAATTTCCTTCATCCATTTTGCCCTCATCTATAATCATCGATTGGAAGTATATCTAAGATGTTAACAACAAGAAAGGGTATGTCACACATAAAGACAATGGTACTTGCCTTGCATTGTATTACTACTTTCATAAAACATAAAAGTACCTCAGGTTTGGCCCATAATGGAACACAAACTTGATGCATCTGCAGTTCAGCTTCTGAAATATAGAAATGATGCTTTTCCTCAGGGCTGACACTTGGTTTTGTTGGGGCACCACTGCCTTCAGGATGAATGCTATTTCCTTTTCTCCTGCCTTCAGGATATATCTTACAATTGTCTGAATTCCCACTCTCACCATATATGTCAACATTATCGTCTCTCTCCCTTCGGCTATGTTTCTGACATATACTTCACTTCTGGATTGCTTCAACTACCAATCGCTCTTCATTTTCTGGACCAGATTCGTAGTAGTTTGTATTTAATCCAGAAATATTTGTGGTTGAGTCCACACCAGCTGATAGTCGCAAAGCATATTGTATCATAGAACCCACAGGAGCGAAGACTAAAAGGTCATACTTTGTCTTTGAAGAAGCACTGTCCACATAAAGGTCATTACTGCCTTTGCAGTTGTGAAAAGTTGAGGCAATAACACCATTCAGGGAACTAGCCCTCCCAGTTGCAGCTGCTGCAGCACCAGTAACAGTTCCTCTCCAACCATTGTTTCCATTCCTTATTCTGCTGACAACAGATAGCGTAACAGGAGGCCCCGATGCACAAAGGCTTCGTTGATTGTGTGTTTGAAAACCGGATTTATGTGGCACTGACACAGCTGGCTTGGTCATTCCACCTAATCCATTATTTTTTGTTGCATAACCAGCTTCAGAGAACTGAATGTTCACACAGCCTCCCAAAGGATTAATGGCAAACAAGTGACTGGTCCCCTTTGATGAACTTATCATAATCCAGTTGCTGTCACTACTAAAACTGATATCTTGTATGACCTAAGAATTTGAATACAGAAAATTCAAATAAGAATAGAATAGGAAATCCGTCAAATGCAAACAATAATGTGTGGTTGTGGTGGTGGGGGGGCTAAGAAGAAGAATTATACTGCTCTTACAGCATTAGTAAATCCACGTTGAAGCCTGTACAGATGAGCATAAGATGCTCCAGTGTCATCAGCAGAAGAGCTCCCTGGGGGTGCAGGCATTATTTTGAAAACATTTATATTATGACCATGAACTGAAG
This sequence comes from Flueggea neowawraea, assembly GCA_948243855.1. Taxonomy (NCBI): domain Eukaryota; kingdom Viridiplantae; phylum Streptophyta; class Magnoliopsida; order Malpighiales; family Phyllanthaceae; genus Flueggea; species Flueggea neowawraea. Next base: position 221 of record CAODLS011759706.1, on the reverse strand, counting down.
CAGTCACTAAGAGAGTTCCACTATGATCAAAACACAAAGCTGATATGGGACTCTTGTGTGCTCTAAACTGGGTAATAACGTGCTTACTCACAATATCCTTCACGACAACCTGACAAACGCAAGCAGACAACAACAGAAAAAAAAAAGTGAATAACAACAAGAACTGTACATGTAACCATTTATAATTCTATAAGACTTCCCAGTGCAACAAAGACAAGCAG
>CAODLS011759042.1:0-11919 GCA_948243855.1 Flueggea neowawraea | reverse complement strand
GAGGAAGTACCAAAATGGAGTTGATGAGAAAAATAAAGATAAGAGTAATTTTAAAAGACAAGATCTTAGGAAAGGGCATGACTCAGAAATGCCAGAGACAAAGGACAGGAAGGAGTCACGAAACCCGTATTATGAAGAAGAAAGAATGAAAAGACAGCGGTCAATAAGTAGAGAGCGTGAGGAAAGAAGAAGAAGGTCTACTTCACCCTCACCAAGGGCACATAAACGAGCATCTTATCATGGGGGAGAGCATCATCCAGATATATCCCCATATTCTCATAAAGGGAGACCTGAACGACGACATTCTGATATTGACCAGAGCAAACTAATAAATAATGGTTCTAGTAGCCACCAGAGGAGACATGGCTTCTCAAGTGGTCTTGGTGGCTATTCACCTAGGAAGAGAAGATCAGAGGCTGCTGTTAAGACTCCTTCCCCAACTAGACGGTCACCAGAGATAAAATGTGCTATATGGGATATTGCACCCGAAGGAACTGACAACGCTTTTTCTACTTTAATAACTTCCAATGCTCAGTTGGTGAACCCAGCTGCCTTGTCAAACATAAATGAACTAGTTGGTGCTGTTCCACCTTCTTTAAGTACTGTGAAGCATATGTCTGTGTTCTCTCCTGGTGTTTTGTCAACCAGTCAGATCGTTGCCAAAGACTCCATTCAATTAACACAAGCTACTCGTCCTATGAGGAGGCTTTATGTGGAAAATGTTCCACCTTCAGTCTCTGAAAACACTATGATTGAATTTCTTAATAATCTATTGGTGTCTTTGAGTGCCAATCATATTGAAGGAACGCAACCATGTCTCAGCTGTATTGTAAGTCATCTTATTGTCAGTGAATAAACAAGCAGTATATTGGTGCTATACGTATGGTAATTTGAGTGCCTTTTTTACCGCAACTGCAGATACACAAATAAAAGGGCCAAACTCTCGTGGAGTTTCTTACACCTGAGGATGCTTCTATTGCCCTTTCTTTTGATGGTTGTTCATTTTTGGGTTCCTCTATCAAAATCAGACGGCCCAAAGACTTTGTTGAAGTGGTAGTAAGAGCAATTCACCTGTCCTTTCATATATATATATATATATATATATATATTTTTTGAGGCTATATACTGGTATTATAAATTCTGCTGTTATCTGATTGGTTTCATAATTGTTATGGCGTGGACTTACTTTAATGGTTTTCATTTTAAATACTCGAGCAGTGCTGTTACAAGCTTGCTATTGATTTATTCTTTCTTTCCTTTTTCCCCTCCAGCTGTTGGTTTCCTATTTGTTGGTTTATTATGTAATTTTCTTTCTTTTGCCGAAAATGCAGTTATATGGAAGACTGTAAGTGCAATAGTTATCTGATGCCTAATGGTAGTCTAGGTAAAGTCCAGTTTATTAGTGCAAAGTGTGTGTTTGAGTGCTCATGGTGTAGCCCCTGCCCTTATGCCCCAACTATAAATAAAAAAAAGGCGTAGTTATTGGGGTCTACTTAGAAATGAAAAAATTATTCTTCTGGGGAACATTATAGTGTTGATGTTAAGTTATATTTTGCTTGAGCAATGAAGCTGTATATAGGAATGGGGCTTCTAGCCGCTCGGTTCCCCTTTTGTGTGGTTTGCTGGCAGCGGTTTTAGACCACCCTATTTCTGTTGTTTAGGTTAGATAATTGTAGTCTATGAACTACTTATAGGTCTAAATGTTTAATTTATAACCATTATAAGATTACGTATAGCAATATGGTTTACTTCTGGTTGATACTAATGGTTTTGGATGTAAATAATGGTATTGTGCTTTAGTCTCTATTAAGATGAGAATTTTAATATGATTGGCTATGTACACAAGTACATAGATTCCTAGGATAAAATCATGATCATATAACTCTGAAAAACTAGCTGTAGGTTAATTATTCTTAAGTTGTGCATGGTTATTTGCTTTTGTTCTGGTTCTGGAAGCATATTTGAGACTGCTCATCAAATTAGGAACTGTTGATATAGCTCCACTATCGATATATTTGTTATAGAATGTTCTGCTTGCCTAGTTACATTAGATTTATTCTGACTGTCATGTTGAAATTTCTTCAATGGGGTTATATTGGATGTGTCATAATTCTTGTACTGGATGGTGAAGAAGCTGACTCCTAAAAAGAAAGATGTCCTGGTCACAGGTTTCATGTGCATGGAGTTTCATTTTCTGGCTTTGGTTTTGGGCCACCTAGGCTGCTCAAACAGTAATATTTTATATAGCAAAGCAGTGCAACATTTTTATTTATTTGATATTTAATTTATGAAATTGTTAGAGATATATTATTTGTGAAACTTGATGGTATTATTGGTTATCTGGAAATTTCACTAGGAGATATTTCTGGAACATCAAAGAGAATTCGACCCGATTAATGTTTAAATATGTTCTTGGATAGCGAAATTTTTTTATTTGTCTTTGGCCTAGTGCCTTGTGCAGGACACTTTATGCATGTTTGACAGTGCTGATATATTTTTATAATTTTGTCAATACTATTCATTATCGTGCAGATGACTTTTTATCCTCAAGTGTATTTGTTTCATCATTTGTTGCAAAATCATGGTCCTTGTATTTGACGCTATTGGATTCTTAGTTCTTTAATTTCTAGAAGGGAAGTGGTTGTTATGCTTTCTTGTACTGAAATTGCATTGTTCCTTGTATAGTTAGTTCTCCTGCTTTATTTTTTGGCATCATTTCTGCTATTGTCAAGCATGATACATTGATTTTTCTTGCCAATGTTTTGAGGTATAATGAGTTCCTGTGTTGTAGATTTTCTGGTGCCTTGTTTCTTAATACACTTGAATTTGACAGATTTGTCGTCCCTTTAATTATAGAAACAAGATTGCAAGATGACAATCATTGAATGTTTGATGCTCTTTTACGTTAGGAGTTTTTCCTCTTCTCTTTTAACATTTTATTTTATTGAACTCCTATTTAATCTTTTGATTTCTTGACCACGTTATACGCTGGACTACTTCTTGATTGTACTTGCTTGGTTTAGTATTCTCTGTGGGAAATTTAAGCTGCTTGCCTACTTTTTTTGGACTAGTTGTACTTCTTTGCAATTTCTGAGGTATATTGTGGTTACTATCCATGTAGCAGGTTTTCAGACAGTTGCTATTTTCATGCAGACTGGAGAAAAAGAAAAATCAGTTTCTGGGGTTGATTCGACAAGTGCAAAATCAGCTGCTGGGGTTGATTCAGTAAGCGAAAAATCAGTGGCCTTGGTTGATCCAATAAGTGACATTGTAATGGACTCCCCTAACAAGGCATGCATCTCTCTCTATTACGCAGAGTCAAACACAGCAAGGGGAGGGAATATCTTTTAACTGTTACTGTGTTCAGATTATTTATCGGAGTCTTTTATTCATGCTTTTAACCTTTTGTGAGTCGTGGGTGCAGATCTTTGTTGGTGGAATCTCAGGTTCCCTTTCCTCCAAAATGGTAAGTTGATTTTAATGTGTTTCTCTAAGCAAACCAATCATTGAGTGTTATCCTTTTGATTCGAATATTTGTATCCAATGCTTGTGGTCCTCTCCAAAACTGTTGCATCTTTTCTTCTTTGTATTGCTTCTATTATTTGATTTTTTTCTCCTTTTTGTAGTTCATGGAGATTGCCGGGGCATTTGGACCATTGAAGGCATACCAATTTGTGAGCAGTAAGGATCACAGCAAGCCATTTGCTTTTCTTGAGGTAAAGTTTCCTGCTTTGTTATCTCAAGCTTGCTTCATAGAGGCATGTTCTTTATATTGCCAATTACTACTGTATGGAGAACTTTCCATTATTTTTCTTCATTTGCAGTTTCCTACTTTCTTTTTTTTCAAAACTGATCATCCTTATTTTCTGACCTTTGATATTCATCCTCTCAACATCAGTATGCAGACAAATCAGTTACCTTCAAAGCTTGTACGGGTCTAAGTGGTATGCAGTTAGGTGGGAAAGTAATTACTGCAGTTCAAGCTGTCCCTCATTCATCATCTATGATAATGAATTTGTGACTCCAGTTTATTAATTTTGTCACTGTTTTCTGTTCCATGGATTATGTATTTGCATGCACTAACCAAAACAAACATCGTAATAGGAAGGTAGTGAAAGCCCATTCTGCGGCATTCCTGAGCATGCAATTCCACTTCTTGAGGAGCCTGCGCTAGTCTTGAGGCTTAAAAATGTGGTATGGAGCATATTGTTTTGTGCCCTTTTCTTGATGTCCTACTAAAGCATATGTTTTTGGTCCAAATTTTGATACTTAACTATTCCTTTTCTTCTCCGTGAATTAGTTTGATGCAGAATCCCTTTCATCACTGTCAGACAGAAATTGAAGAAATTTTGGAAGATGTACGATTGGAGTGTGTAAGGTTTGAAAGAATGTCTCTATCTTTTTATTTGCACTTACTTCCATGCTTATATTGTATCTTAAATTATATGTTGTATCTGCAGGTTTGGAGCTGTCAAATCTGTTAATGTTGTCAAGGGTGATCCAAATCATCCTTCCTCCTCATAAGCATGTGATGTCAATGATGATATGGTTACTAAGGCTACTCGTAATCTAGGGTCCTTGAAGTAGTCCCGCGGGACGCTTGCTCAACGTTTTTATTGTTATTTTATTAAAGTCTCTAATTTCTAACCCCTCAGCTTTTTCGTCCGTAACTCATGCGCTACTTTAAGAGTCTCGCGAGACGCCTACTCAGCTTTCCACTAAATACAATTTTATTTTAATCTCTCAATTTTTATCTACTATTTTATTTAATAATTTTTATATTAAATTTATTAAAATAAAAATAGTTCATTCAAATAAAAATAATTCGTTAATAAAAATTCTATATTAAAATAAAAATAATTCATAAAATTTAAAAATTAAATTAAAATTAAAATATTCTATTAAAATCAAAATATTACAAATAAAATATTAAATATTACATTAAATTAGGAGGATTGAGTATTTTTATTGTTGTGATTCATAATTTTGGGAAAAAATTAGAGTGAGAGTAATTTGAGAGTGAAGAGAGATTTTAAGAGTTGAAACAGTTTAGGGGATAAAAATGAGTGTTTGAAGTGAAGAAATGATAGAAAAAATGTGTTTATAGGGATTTTTATAGGAAAATGGATAAAATTAGCCATTAGGGACTAAAATAGTATTTTTTTAGTCCAACGGTATTTTAACGATAATATTACCATTAAAGTAAATCTGACCGTTGGAATAAATTTGATAGTTGGATTAAAACGATCAAACTGTCAGATTTTGATTTTTTTAAAAAATAAAAATGTCAGGCGCAGGGCCCAGCTAGCCCGTCCTCCTGAGAGGACGGACTAGCAGACCGGGATGTAGTAACGCGTCCCGGTCTGCGGGCCGTTCCTAACCCTGTTGTGGGCAGCCTAATGGAATTGATTAGAACTTTGGGAATGATGAAGTGAACGCTAAAACAGAACCCCTCAAAGAAGCTGCATTAGATGAAATTGTTGAGAGGAGCATTGTTGATGAGAAAACTGCAGGTGATCTCATGGAGTATGAGTCACATCAGGCACAATCTTTGGATAATAGCAATGTCCGAGACAACAGTATCCGTGATGATAAATCCACTGGAGATTGCATGGACGATGACTCACATCGACCAGAAACTGTGGACCAGAAATCTATGGAAAGCGACAACAACGTTGGTGAAAAATTTGAGGGTGATACCCTGGGGGATGAGCCATGTCAACCAGAATTTGCAGAACAAAGTGGAACTGATGAAGGTAAAACTAATGATAAACTAATGATAAACCTGATGTTGATCTCATTGAGCGCGGTTCATGGCTTTAAGGTGATCTTGGTAGTGATACTGTTATTGAAGATTTTTGTTGCAAGACCATATCCAACGCTCAACCGCTTCCACAACTTGCGTCAAAAGATGAATCAAACTTGATTGTTCAGGAGGTCAAGGATAGCATTCAAGTGGACACGGGTGCATAAACTGGATTGGCAGCTGTAGAATGCTCAAACGTGGATGAAATCAACGAAAAGGCAAAGCAACTTCCGACAGCTGATAAACCAGGAATAGAAGCAGATGCTGTAGAGAAGGGGGATATAGAGGAAAATGGTCGAAACCTTGGGGACATTTTTGAGCCAGGCTGTGTTTTCGTGGAGTTCAGAAGAATTGAATCATGCATGGAAGCACATTGTTTGCACAGAAGAACATTCGACGATCGAGTCGTGACAGCGAGATACGTACCTCTTGATATCTATCGTGCCAGGTTTCCAAGATGAATATGGATAGCTGATTGGTAGTCAGATGAAATGCAGTGGGTGAGACATTAGATTGAAAAGAGCTTCCTGTCTACCTCTTATGCATTCATCCAACATTTTGGGAGTAGTGTTGAAGCATTATATGATCTCATCATTAAGTAGCCTAAGTGACGTGGGAAAAAAAGAAAATGTTCAATGGTCGTTGTTAATGGTGAAAACATCTTGGCAATGTATTGTTGTATTGAAATCTGATGAAAGTTTCATTTAATTCCATACAAATCGTTTTTACATGAGCCTTTTTAGGCTTTAGCCATTTACATGTAACTTGAGGTAATTGACAACAAAATGGACCCTACAGTTAAGGGTGCTAACAATTCGGTTCAAGATGGAGATTTGAAAATCTTCGGTTCCGTCGTGGAGAACTAAAATCTACGTCTTATTTTGTCCCGAAATTTTGGTCAGGATGGAGAGTTGGAGATTTTGGGAGGAAGAAAATTGTTCTGAGACAGACCGGAGATCGAAGATTTTCTTTACTAAAATTTAACTTAAATATAGAAATATCTCATTAATCATGTCTTAAAACACAAATGACTTACATTAACATACAATCAAAGTCCCAAATATAATTAAAAGCATTATAGGTAGAAGAACCACTTTAAATATTATTAAAAGCATTAATGATGTATTATTATACTTTGAATATTAATTAAAAGATTTTATTGGTTAACAATACTAGTTTGGGAATTAGGAGTTGGGGCTTAGGGTATAAAATTTTGGATATAAGGTTTAGAGTATACTAATGTTTGAAAGTACATTGTTTTGAAAAAAACAATAACATTTATTTGGTTTACTTGAACTTATTAAGTTGTTAAAATTAAATTATAAGTAGTAAATGAGTTACAAGTTGTTTAATTGAATTAATTTAGTAGATTAGCATATAGAACATAGTGTATCATGTTATTATCGAATTGATATAAGTTAAGTATGAGGTTTTTAATAACAAAAAGAAGAATAAAATTTAGGTATATTAAACAGGGTATTATATAATTTTCGGTACTAGTTTTGATTCTTCAAATCGAAATGGTTTGGAATTATTTTCGATATAAGTATTTTTTAAAATCTAGAATCATTTCAAATAAAAATTTCAAAACAGTTCGGGTCAAAAAAATTCAAAAATTAAATACTTTTTTTAGGTTCCAAGATCCTTTAGAAGGCCCGTGGTTATTGTAAAGTGTCTCTTTAAGTTGTAGAAATAACAATAGTGGATTCTTTTAAAACAACATCACAGTGCGCAGCGGAAGCGTGGTGGGCCCATAACCCACAGGTCTCAGGACCGAAAGCTGGCTCTGATATAGAGTAGCTACCACTATATCCTCTTTTTTAGCTATTGATAGTATATTTTTGAAGGACCACAATGGGGCCCAACTACCAAAGCCCAACTCAGAAAAAGTCCAAGTTGCAGTCTCCAAGATGTTTTACTTCTTAGTTCTTTTGGGCCTTCACACTTCATAGATTTCTTTAAATTATTTACACTAATTTATGCTTCGCCAATGTATGATCTGGCTATTCAAAGTCATTAATCCCAAATATAATGCTTAGCTCAATGAACAATTCGAACTTTAAAATAACACCTTTGTTGTGTTCAGAATCCAACGTTCATCCATGCATGGCTCTCTCAGGAAGCAGTAGTCTTCTGTAGAACTAGATCATCCGCAGAGTAATAATCAGCAATCAGCCTGTGCATAAATGATGAGTTGTAGCCTCCTCTGCCAAGAAAAACAAAACTCAGATGAGCATTCTTCAAATGCCCAAAACCAGTATCCAATGATCATCGCTAGAGTTGGAATGGAAAGCTTACATGTCTGTGACAATGAGACTGATAAATTCCGGTGGAACATAGTCGAATGCTGGGTTGACAACATGAAACAGAGGGATGCCACGGGCTATTCCATAGTCCATGCTTTCCGAGAATTCTCGGAAATTCAGTAGTTCAGATGGACATCTCATTTCATTCAGCACCGCTCCTGGATTTTGCGGATACAATGGACATAACTATGATCAGCAAAACAAAGACCGTATCAGTTGAACAAAAGTCACTAATAGCCGCAAGAAAAAAACAAGAAAACGTTTTGATGTTGTGGAAACATGTTTCAAGAGCATGCCTTGTGAGTACCAACAACTACAACAAGTGGAACAGCATGCTTCTTTGCAGCAAGTGCAACCATGTTCAATCCTAGAGAGCCTAAAACCCCACCATTGGCCATGATGGCGTGAACGCCGACTATAACCTGTACCACCAGTTTCAGATTTAATCAAGTTAAAGTTTGCAGCTTCAGCCATGGATAGAGTAGGAAATTTAATGAGCTTAGTAGTTACCATGTTCACCCTTGAAATCATGGCGAAAACAGAGGAATCAGTGATCAACGTAGTTTGTAAACCTCTTGCAGCCAAATCTTTTGCGAGGTGCTGCCCTTGACACCTAATTCATGATCAAAGAACAAAAAAATGACATTACCTTTTAAGAACTAAGTTACAAGAAAGTTAGTGTAATGGAGATTTATAGAGATTTACGGACTTGGGAGCCCCCTCTGACACAAAAACACGGAATGATCTTTTCTTCTTTGCAGCACAAAGGAATTTCATTACCGTTCTTGAATGACCAATTGTTAATATCACTTCACTGGAAAAAAATAAAGTGTCAGGTAGTTATTGAATGTACATTAAACATAAGCACAAACAATATTGTCAATCTAGTGGGAAGTTGTTGCAATAGGAGATGTAAAAATTGAAGCAAAACAAAGGCAACCTTGATCATGCAAATTGGAAATTTGGCAAATTGGCATGAAGGGAAAAGAAACAGTAAGAATTGGACGCATCACAGTGAGATAGCATAGAAAAGGAAGTCCAGCACATACTTTTGATGAATTAACTCGATTGCTTGTTCTGAAATTTGGTCATGACATGTTTCTATATCTTCAATGAGTTCATTAATTGCTTGAATCACGTCATGCTTCAGTTTCCAGCTCTTTAAACTGTTATCAACCACTGCAAAAGTAGGTCATGAAACCAAATCCAGCCTCAATACAACATCTTGGTTAGCTTACAAAAATTAAATCTCAGCAAGAAATATAATCATTTCGCACTTGACAATGTAAATTCAACAGTTATAATAGGAATCCTAGACTTATCATTCATAGAAGTAAAAGATAAAGTTCTGTTTTCTAATTCAGACAAAGGCAGTAACTCACACTTGCAGTCTCCATTAATGGCATCTTCAAGTGCAGAACTGTGAGACATTGCTGAGTGTTGCACACATTCAAGAAGGGCACGCAATGAAGGTTGGCGTGATAAACTTCTTTTATCCTCAGAAAGTACTTGGCCGTCTTTTGAATTGGACAATACTGAAAGATCCTCCGCTCTAATTATATGCAGAACACGTCTTACAATATTCCCAACTGCAAGCTCTGCACTTCCATCCACCCCGCAACAAAATCATAATATAATTCAACAAACAAATAATACAACAACAGAACTCCTATTTCATCCTATCTCTGATCCTATTTTGGAAATTGGTTATCTAATCATAAAAAATTACCACATTCAGGCAGCAGACAATGACATGAGAAGTGGAAATAAGCTTTATCCCAAGTTTTTGGACAGACACTGCCATACTGGCATGGATATACCCCATCATTTAATCTTCAAGACTAAGAGGTTGACAGTTCAAAACTCAATAGAAGCAAAATTAACAGCAGTTACTACAGACATTATTCCTAATCAAGTCCAAGCTAGCACTCTTTGGCTTATGAACCTTAATTATAAAGCCATAACTTGCTTCCAAATGCACTGCCATGCAATGGAAGGCTGCAGCTTTTTTCGCTCACTACCAATTGCCAAGAATGCGCTTTGGATTGCTTTTGCTTAAGCACTTCATGGAAAGTTTCATTACGATCACAAACCAAACCCTACAATTACACTATAATCTTCGCACTCTTTTACTCATCAACAAATTCAACCACCACTTAGAACAGAAAACGAAAACCTACCAACAGGATTAGCAGCAATGATCTTCTCTCCAACATTTTTTACGGTGTCAATAAGAGCAGCAGCCAGGTTGGCTTGAGGTGCCTTGTGTTGGGATATCACTGACCTAAGTACCTCTGCTGTTTGTTTAGCAGTTGTTCTTGATCCCTCTATTTTCCTGCCATCAATACTTCAATTAAACCTCAATCCTCCAAAATACATATGCACTCATTAATTAAGCCAAAGAAGTTAAATTTTCAGACAATAAGTTCAACCATAGAACAAATTCATGCAAGGTTAGAAATTCATAGAATTAAGCATGCATATAAACACAAATCATAAGCATGCGAATCACCTCTTTTGAAGCTTGGTGACCAAGTCATTCACTAAAAGCTGTGTGTCTGGCTCTGGCATGTTTGCACCCAAATTACTGTGAAATTGGATCAGCCTTAAAAGTTAATTCAAATTAGCCAAAATTAACAAACAGAAAAGTCACCCAAGAAAGAGTGAACAAAAAGCACAAACCTTTGTAACTTAACAATCCAAATTGGGTTATCTAAAAGTTGTAAGTTTAGATATTTTCAGGGTTTTGTGATTGCAGAATATAAAACCACGAATGCCTAATATTTTGAGGGAATGCAATAGAAAAAATTGCTGAAAAAGATTGCAATTTTTGACGATTGGTTTTGGTCGGACCAGAGAGAGGAACATATGGGGATATAATGGGAGATTTTTGAAGGTTTTAAAAAAGGAATAATATTAGGGAAAATAGGGGTGTTCGTGTAATTAGGAAAACGAATAAATGTGATGAAAAATTACCAATAGACGTGGTTTACACTCATTTTCGTATTATTTAAAACAAAGAACATATAATTAGATTTCAAGGAAATTCAGTCAATTTTGCTTGTGGTTCAATGATATACGCCACTAATGAGTTTGGCTGTGGCAGTTACCTGAAACACCAAAAACGAATTTCATCAGTATGTGGAGACCCGTGCGCTCACCGCTCCCGTACCTGCCCAAACGTCGTACTCTCACCACCACAGCTGCTGCCGCCGCCTCCGCCACCGCCGCCACTACCGACACTGTACGAGAAATCACCGAGATTCTCCGGAACAACAAATGGCTACAGCTCTTAGACTCCTCAAACATACCCAACAACCTAAACCCACATGTGATTCGATCGGTTATCCACCAAAACCCAGATACAGATCCGAAACGCCTCCTCGACTTCTTTGTCTGGTCCGAGGTCAAAATTGGTACTCTCCAAAATCTTGATATCTTGTCTATGCTTATTGTTTTGCTTAGCACTTCTAAGTTATATGGGACTGCAAGTGATGTTGTTGGTCGTGTTGTGAGAAATTTTAGGTGTCCACGTGATGTTTTGGCTTCAGTTTTTAGTTTTTATAGAGAATTTAATGTCGATGATGACGAAAAGAGTGATAAAGGTGTGATCTTTGACATGTTGATCAATGGGTATAGGAAAGGTGGGTTATTGGACGAGGCAGTTGATATGTTTATGGAGGTTAAAGGTGTTGGTATTGTACCGACTTTATTGAGTTGTAATTCATTGTTGAGAGATTTGTTGAAACTTGATAAATTGGAGTTGTTTTGGAAGGTATATGATGGAATGTGTGAGATGAGGATGGA
>CAODLS011758947.1:0-15806 GCA_948243855.1 Flueggea neowawraea | reverse complement strand
GTATCTTACACCTAGTGAGGCATTCCACTTGACAGCAAGTGCCCTCTCGTTTTAGGATCAATTATGTATTTGTTAGTTGCTCCACACCGGTTTTACTGTGGGATTATATTCTGTAAACTTATTTGATACTAAGTATGATTTGTTATTTTTCTAATGTTTTAATATTATGAAAACTTATGTTTTTAATGAATTTGGATATTTATTTATGAACTTTTGAAAATGGTTTTAATATGATTTACAATGAATTAGTTTTAAATCTGTCCTCCAAGGCTTGTACGAAATGGGTCAGGCTCCCATATACGGTTCGCCTCGTACGCTGGGCATGACCCATTTTCGGGTCGTGACAATTAGAAATTAAGCCTTTAAGGTTTCCAAATGAGGGTTACAAATGGATTGTTCTTAATGAATCTGTAAATATGACAGTTCAAAATATTTCAATCATAAATATAACACGAAAAATAATTATCTCAAGCCCTTTTATAGACATATAAAAGACACACAATTCTACAAGTTTTACTCTTTGAGTTTTCTAAGATTCCATTTCTAACAATTTCAAAAATAGGAAGCAAACAGAGTGTTGTCAAACGTTTCTAAGATTTCAAAATTACCTTTAGCTTATTCTTGCTTTGGGTCCTTGATGAAAATAGTTTCTTTTTATGTGAAATTTTTGTATAGAGATGAAGATGTTCAGAGCTAGTGTGAGTATTTAAAGAGAGGAGTTTAAGGAGCTATGATCCTTGTAAATATGTTTGAACTAAAGAAATGAGTTATATATACTAAGTGTTGCCGACTCAATCTCACCCTCATCTTCAATTTTGGTTAGCTAATTATTAACTTGATTGGTTGATATGGGCAACTGCAGAATGAAATATAGGCTGACAGTTTGCTCAATTATGATGTTAATGATACTAAATGCGAGCTGTGGATAAATGTTTTATTTCTTTTACACCAGTACAAAAAAAATTTCCCTTTTAGTCCCATTTTCGAATTTGTTCTCCTTCTAGTCCTTGGTTTACTTCATTTCATGAGCTTTCCTTTCTAATTGGCTTAATAACATAAAATAACACGAACTTTTCCCATTTTTGCACTTGTGGCTCGGCCTTTGAAAAATAAAACCCAGTAGCACAAACTTTCTGGTCTTTGCATTTGTGGCATGACCATCCAATACCGTTAAAAAAACCCAAAAATGTTGAAGTGGCACTGACAACATGATGATGTGGCCATCATTGACACGTGGCAGTTGTCCACGTCAGCAAAAAGTGGAGAAATCTGACACAGTCAGCATAAGCTGAACGACAGGTCGTTCAGATGACAGAAGCAACATGTCATTTCATGTTCAATAGAACGACCTGCAGTTTGTCTGCCGAATAAACAACCTATCGTCCATGTGCAGCAGTCAAACGACATGTCATTTCAAACACCATAGATGGTCGGTCGGTCGTGAGTTGGCAACAACTACTTCATAACATTGTAAACGACATGTCGTTCGAAGACAAGCTTCGAACGACATGTCTTTTAGTTTGATAGAATTGCTAAAAAAAACTTAATTTTCCCACACCAAAGACGGTCCCAAAAAAATGCAAACAAACAAAATATGAGTCAATAAAATGAAAAAATTCATATCAAATTTTATTGGAAATTCATGTCGAATTTTTTTTCAAAATTTTTATCAAATTTTTTTTCTAAATTCATATGAAAATTTGTTCTAAATTCGCATGACATGTTTCCTTATGTTGGATTTTATATATATAGGTGAAAAAGATTTAAAAAAACTTAAATTTTCCACACAAAAGACGGTCCCTAAAATATGCAAACAAACAAAATATGAGTCAACAAAATGACAAATTCATATCAAATTTTGTTGGAAATTCATATCGATTTTTTTTTTCAAAATTCTTATCAAAATTTGTTCTAAACTCATGACAATTTGTTCCAAATTCGCATGACATGTTTCCTTATGTTGGGTTATATATATATGTATGATTTAGTGATCTCGTTCACATGTCATGCGAATTTGGAATAATTTTTCTTACGAATTTAGAAAAAAATGAAAAAAAATCGATATGAATTTCCAATAAAATTTGATACGAATTTATCATTTTATTGACTCATATTTTGTTTGTTTGCATATTTTTTGGACCGTCTTTGGTGTAATTTTTTTTTTTAATTCCTTTTGTTGTTTGGACCATCCCTCAATTTTTTTTGACAATTTTGTCAAACTAAATGACATGTTGTTCGGAGCTTCAGGCGAACGGCATGTCGTTTAGAGTGTTATGAAGCAGTTGTCAAAAACACACGAATGATTTGTCGTCTATGGTGTTTGAAATGACATGTCGTTTGACCATTCATAGACGACCGATCATTTATTCCGCAGACGAACAACAGGTCATTCTACTGAACATGAAACAACATGTCGTTTCTGTCATCTGAACAACCTGTCATTTGGCTTATGCTGACTGGGTCAGGTTTCTCCACTTTTGTTGACGTGGATGACTGCGACCTGGCATTATAGCCATGTAATCACCCCGTCAGTGCCACATCATCATTTTTTGTTTTTTAACTGTATTAGATGGTCGTGCCACAAATGCAAAATAGCGAAAAGTTCGTGCTACTAGGTGTTATTTTTCATAGGTCGAGCCACAAGTGCAAAAATAGGCAAAGTTCGTGATATTTCATATTATGGCAGCTGTAGAATGAAATATAAGTTGATGGTTTGCTCAATTATGATGTTAATGATACCAAATGTGAGATGTGGATAAATGTTTTATTTCTTTTACACCTGTACAAAACAATTTTCCTATTTTCGCATTTGTTCTCCTTCTAGTCCCTAGTTTACTTCATTTCATAAGCTTTTCTTTTTAATTCCATTCCTACATATTTTCTCTAATCCTATTTGACACGTGTTAAAAAAAAGATTTCAACTCTAACTATAAATTCAATATTATAGTTTTAATCGATATTTGTTACGACTACGCAATTGTACCTAATAATTATTTTCTAACTAATTCCTTAGATATTTGTCTTTGCATCTTAAGTTTTATCTATATATAAGATTGACAAGGAAGAATGAAATCAATAATTAACACTCTAAAGTAACAAAGAATTTGCAAGTGTAAGTCACTGTTGAGAAGTATGTGAATGATGTGCAAAAGAAAGCTTGATATTGTCGTAAGATGTTTGCAAGTGACTAACAACTCTTTCTCGGAAGTTTCTTGGGGCTATTTGTAGCTTTCCAAGTTGATATGGTCGTTGGAGGAATTAATGTAGTCGTTGTGAGATAGAGAAGCCCTTGCATTTAATGCTCTGACATATATTCTAACTCAAGTTAGCCATTTTGCCTCGACATTTGAGCATTGTATGTGTCAATTTTTTGCCTCCAAGTGTTTACTCGAGTTAGACAAGTTGCTACTCGAGTTAGAGCTTTTTCTTCAAGTTGCTCGAGTGATGAGTAATGATACTCGAGTTGAAATTTCATCTCTGATACTCCTGGATATCTTACTCGAGTTATAGCTTCTATTTACTCGAGTTATATGGCATCTAGACAACTCGAGTTATGAATATTCTTACTCGAGTTATAACACTTGAATTGTAGCCTCTGTGTATCTCTCTTACTCTAGTTGGAGATTGAGTTACTCGAGTAATGTGACCTCTAGACAACTCGAGCTAGACTGCGGTACTTGAGTTGCATTTTCATGTCTGATAATATGATCTTTCTTCTGGACACTCTGGTTCTTCTGAGCACCTTGCTTACTCGAGTTATATGCTGGATTACTCGAGTTAGACATTAATGAACATGATTTAATGCTTAAGTGTCACATCCAATTTTTTTCATCATCAAAACATAGAGGGATATAAATGTTAACCACCATTGGTTCAACACTTGTTCTATTGGCTAGTTTGTAAGCCTATGTGGATGTTTAATTATGATGATGTATGAATGATTTGGATGTTATTTATAATATTTGGATTTTTTAATGCTTTGTATATGATGTTTTTACCCTTTTGTGTTGATGACAAAATGGGGAAGAAAAATGAGAGTTTGATGATTGTTTGGTTATTTTGTTGAATTGTGCTAAAAAAATTGATATTGAATAAGTGTCTTGTTGAGAGGAAGTTATTTTGAGTATTGACTAACAAAAGTGACAAGGCTAATACCCTTGATCTATTTTTAGAATTGTTTTCTTTGATAGATGCACAAACTAAGGAGACTATCAAACTCCTTCATGTTTTATTATCATGAGAAAAAGGGAAGATTATTGAACCAATGGTGGTTAACATTTAAGTCCCTCTATGATTTGATGATGAGCAAAATAATGTTTGATACTTAGGTGATTTTTCACTATCGGCAAAGCCTCACTCGAGTAATCCAACATCTCACTCGAGTAACCAAAGTGCCCAAAAATCTCACTCGAGTAACACAAGTTTTCACTCGAGCAATGGAACTGACCAGAGCTACGGATTGAAGTCACTCACTTGAGTAACAAGCAACATTACTCGAGTTATCCACCTATCAGTTCACTCGAGTAAATAATGAAACCTCACTCGAGTTATTCAAGCACCCAACCACTCGAGTAATAAAATCAATCACTCGAGCAAGTTATCAATCCAGAGGAAGCATAGATGTAAATTTCACTCGAGCAATCATGTACATCACTCGAGTAATCAAATCGAGTAGTAAGCATGAAGAACAACTTCTCACTCGAGTAACAAGTTACTTCACTCGAGTAATCACATAAAGACAAAATGTTTATACCTACAACTAACAAATTCAGAGTTTAAATGTCAAGAGTTGTGGTCCCAACAGTCAAAAAATGGCTCACGCAAGTAACGTATAATGCTCACTCGAGTAACAAGTGTCAGGGGTTGATTTCAAGAGAAGGCACACTCGATTAACACACATTCCTTACTCGATTAGGATATTGTGTCAGAGCATTGAATGCATGCCTGATCTATCTCACAACAACTACAATTAATCCCTCAATTTATCTTTTGACTTGAAAATGTATAAATACCTCAAAGACGCTTCAAAAAATAACAAAAAACAGTTGGACATTCAATTATTACAACAACCAAGCATCAAAGAATTAGTTTTCTCTCTCTTATTGATACAAGTGTGTAGTTCATTAATTTCTTTCTTTATTGCTTGTATCACTAGTTTATTCATTGTTGGGGAGTGTTTGAAAAGTACTATTTTAGAGTGATTGTAAATGGGATCAAAGGGTAGATCCTTAGGTTATTCTTGAACCATAATCAAAAAAGTTGTAAGAGTTATCACTTAGTTAAAAAGTGAAGTTGTAATCTTGTGAAGATTGTTAGTAGAAATCCTAAGTGATAAAACTTAGATAGTGGACGTAAGGAAAGAGTTGAACGAACCACTATAAGTCTTTGTGTTCTTTCTTCTTTACACCTTTAACTTGTGTTAATTTTGAACAAATTTCAAAGCTACAATAACCACATTATTCAACCCCTTTCTAGTATGTGTACATGAGTGAGAGATAGAGTTATGCCAATATATTAAAAAAGAACTTGATTGGTGTTTGGTGCCGATTATACTAATATTTATCTAATAGAGATATATACTTATCTGATAGTCTATTATAATAATAATAATAATTAATATTACCCTAAAATTTATTCATAGTAATATCAAGAACGAGTTACATTCTAATTTAGTTCTGGTCCTTAAGTTCCTAATCCAGCAGACTCTGTTATGTTTATGAGGGCAAATCATCTGTCATTGGATTAAAAGAATTTTCATAGCTGAATTGACATTTAATCCAATCGAATTTGTTAAGTTAACTTAAATTATTATCTGTATCATTTTAAAAAGGAAAATTATGTTGTTTTTGAGTAGAGATAAATATTTTTTGATAGTCTATTTTGATAATAATTAATATTTTAAATTCGTTCGTAATCCGTACTGATAATAATTAAAATTTTAAATAAAAATTTTTTTTAATTAATTATTCTCTTTTTAATTAATTGTTATTATTTTTTAATTGATAAAAATTATAATACTATATTATCTAATAATTATAATAATTTAAAATTAAAAAAAATAAAATCATCAAAATTTTTTTCCTATCTGCTGACTTTTATAAGTAATAAGATTGTGATTAATTCAGAGAGTTGTAGCTATGACAGGACGAGCTGAAAAGGATTAATTAGAGAAACAAGTTTTTTTTTTTGAAATCAAGGAAAAAGTTATTGAGAGGAGAGCGAGAAGGTAATTCACTCAGATAAAAGAAGAAAAATGTCAACAAGCGGTTCGTTTGCAAGTGCCGAGCTTGACTACGGAAACATACAATCAGTGAATGACCAATCTACAGCCCAAATTACTAATCTTTCTTCACTCATCTCTTCAATGGAAACTTCCTACCCAAAACCCATCTGTCCCACCAAAACCCGCATTGGATGGATAGGCATAGGAGTAATGGGTGCAGCCATGGCTGCCCGCCTTCTCTCAGCCGGCTACTCTCTCACAATCTACGCTCGAACCCCCTCTAAAGCTCATCAACTACTCTCCAAAGGCGTAAAACTCGCCGACTCTCCATACGACGTTGCTTCGCAGAGCGACATAGTCTTCACGATGGTGGGACATCCATCAGATGTTCGATCAATTGTCCTTGGAAGCAAAGGCATTCTTGCTGGCCTGAACCCCGGCGGCGTCATAGTGGACACCACTAGTAGCCACCCTGCTCTTGCACGTGAAATCTTCGCTGCCGCACGTGCGAAGGGTTGTTGGTCCGTCGATTCACCGGTTTCGGGTGGTGATATTGGTACCAGAGATGGGAATTTGGCTATACTTGCAGGGGGCGATGAGAATGTGGTGGATTGGTTAAGAACTGTTTATGATGTTATGGGTAAAGTTACATATATGGGCGACGCGGGTTCTGGGCAGAGTTGTAAAATAGCGAACCAGATTGTGGTAGGAGCCAATTTGTTGGGATTAAGTGAAGGGTTAGTGTTTGCTGAGAAAGCTGGACTGAATTTAAAGGAGTTTATGGGTTCAGTGAGAGGAGGGTCGGCCAGGTCCATGGTGATAGAGTTATTTGGGGATAGAATGATTGAGAAGGACTTTAGGCCAGGTGGATTCGCTGAGTATATGATGAAGGATATGGAGATGGGTTTGGATTTTGTGGAGGGAAGTGAGGATGAGAGAGGAGCAGTGTTGCCTGGTGCAGCTATGGGGAAGCAGTTGTTTTTGGGTATGTGGCGAATGGGGATAGACATCTTGGTACTCAAGGTCTTATTTCTGTCATACAGAGACTCAATGTCGAGTAAGATCTTGTTGATTGTTTCCCCATTTAATACTGTTTGATTTTAGTTCATTGATGACTACTTGTGTGGAAAGAATCAAACACCTGTGTGTTTGATTTCTTATGCCGGAAATATGTAACTGAAATTCGTGAATGTTAGCTGGAAGTTAGTTAGCAATGGATTGTATACAAGACTGGTTAATTCAGTCTGGATTATAGTGCAGTGAAGTGAACTGTGTCTCTTTTGAATCTACCATACAACGTGAAGGAAAAACCATATTGCTTACGTTTAGAAGCAGCTAGAAAGTTTGATAGAATTTTGATGGTTCTTGGTTTGTTTATGGTTCTTTTCACTTTTCAGAATTTTGCCGATTGATTCTGATACCATCTGTTGATAACATTTGGAATGTCACTTATGCCATGGTGGAAGTAGTAACGTCTAATCTCTGTCTGAAGTGATTGAAAAATGAAGAAAGTTCAACTTTGGAACACGGCTTTCTTTTTGCCTTTCTTTTCTTCCTTCCTGTGAACTTAACAACATTAATAAGGGGAAAAAAAAATAGTTTTACAGTCTGCTCTGCTTCAGCATTTGACATAAGAAGTTTATCACTGCAAGCAGTTTAAAAGATCGAATGTTACTCTTTCTAAAAACTTGAGAAGTTGATTATGGAATCATGCATCTACTAACCATGTAAAAAGAATTTTTTTAGGGCCACGAGGAATATAATGTTGTCAGTTATTTTTCATATAGAAAAAACAATAAGGTGGAGTAAAGATTGTAAATTGATGGTTCATTTTTGTTTTTCACAATATGGATGGCGTCTATATTGTCAGGCCTCTTCATTTGGCATTATGGATTAGCTATGCTGTGTTTTTTAGGTAAAATATGTGTTTTCTATTATCCTCCTTGCTTTAGAAGGAGAGGAAGGAGTGTGAAATTACAGAAATTATTAGTGCTAAGTGGTGTCTATTTGTAGAATCTCTCTGCTTTTTTACCTTTGCTTTCTTCTACATTGAAGATAAGTTGTATCTATTAATGCTACATTTTGGACTAGTTGGCGATAACTATGAATATAGATTCTCAAGATTGGACTGTAGAGAGGTTTGGTTTTATCTCAACCTCGTACGCCACATGTACTATATCTCTAAAGTAGCAGATCCCAAATTCGAACTCAAGACCATTAATTAATGAAAGAAAAGCTTCTACCACTCCATTACGTCCCCAGTCGTATGTTTCAGTTAATTTTAACAATAAACATAAGTGTGATTGAATTTTTTGATTAGCTGAGATTGTACATGGCAAGTTTGTATAGCCGAGAGTGTTTGATGGAGGGCAAAATTTGTACGCTTATGTTTATTGTTAAAATTAACTGAAACATACGACTGGGGACGTAATGGAGTGGTAGAAGCTTTTCTTTCATTAATTAATGGTCTTGAGTTCGAATTTGGGAACTGCGACTTCTCTTGTATATTACAATAAAGAGACCAAACCAAAACGAGAGATGTTATATAATATAATATGGGTCGATTTTTAGCACCTACTAACATCTCAAATGCGTAAACAAATAACATTTTACGGCAACGATGGCCTACAAATATCAAGCACAAAAAACACATGCAAGTTAACAATAATCTACTCTTCTATATTGTTCTGTAGAGTCTGTCACCTCTGTTTTATCAAAAAACAAAACAGTGAGTTTCCATGTTTCCATGTCCGTGAATTAAACTAAGCTTGTTTACGTTTAAAAGAATATTTCCCAAAATTTCAAGAACAGTGCATAGTAAGCAACGAGAATGAATGACATTTCTTGTTTCCTTTGTAAATGGCGGATTAAACTGCGAATAAATGTACGTCAAAACCTAAAACAACTCTAGCAAATCTGTCAGTAGACATATATAGTTTCACAAGAAAGTAAACTTCTCGAGGGGGAAAAAAACGAAAAGTTGAAAAGCCATAATCAAAAACAGAAAGACGAGGAACAAAAATTGAAATGGGGATAGAGGGAGTTAGCTCGGAGAGTGTGATAGTAGTGATGGATGTTAACAAGAATGTGAATGCATTGGATTGGGCTTTGAAAAGTGTAGTTCGACCTGGAGACACAGTGGTCGCAATTGGTGTGTTGTGTCAGTTTGGGAAGAAGAATTGTTGCTTTGGCATTGGCATCTCTGGAATATGTAAGCCTTTTCAGTCTCATAATAATGCAATTTGAGCATATTAATAATTATTAAATTTTGTTCACAAAAACTTATTTAGTTAACAAAAATACGAACTTTAATCCAATTTACATCATGCATTTTAGTGGAGAAATTGGAGCTGTCAAGCCAAAGACAAACAGAAGTGAGACCAAGGGAACTAGGAGAAGAGATTACAAGAAAAAGGGAACGTTACCGAAACAACGTCCAACCATTCTACAGAATATGCAAAAGAAACAAGGTTTGTGTGTTTTCGTCAAAAAAAGAAGAAGAATTGCGATTATGATGATGATATTAAAATGCTTAATTTGGTTTGGATTTGCAGGTGAACTTGGAAATTAAACTTGCTGTTGGATTTTGTCCTTTCAAAATCACTGTAGAACAAGTACAGAAATCTTATCCCCGATGGATTGTATTGGACAGGTACCCTCCAAATTAAATAAGCTATCTTATATACAGATTCATGTTGTCTTTATTTATGATTGTCATGAGAAATCGAATTGCATATTGATTTCCTACTATCGGTATTGGAGTCAACTCCAGTGGTGAGGGTCCTTATTTCGATTCCACAAGCAGCAAATAAAATAACTGTTGCTCGGTTGCCTTATATTTTTAACAGGTAGCCTGCTAGTTACATAAATTCTTTCTCAGTTTCTTGACATATAAATGCAGTTTCTTGAAGAAACACAAGTTGGCAATATATCAGCACGTTGGATGCAACATTGCAGTTCTGAAGGGAAAAGATGTAGCCACTCTGATGCCATCAAGAGCTCTCTTCACCCCCAATCCTGGAAAACTGGATTTTCCACGAGCTTTTTCCAACCCAAACATCAACGACGACGACGACGTCACTGTCACCACAACCCAGTTACCTGATCCCAACATTAATGAAAACACAACTCTTGGCTCTGTTCAAGAACCTGGGGAAACATCAAAACAGGAACTGCTTCCTCAAACTCAAAGTCCTGATTGGTATCCACTGTCCTGGAGAACTGGATTTCCTCGAGCTTTTTCTCAAATCGAACTCGAAGTAATAACAAAAGGCTTCTCTGAAGAGGCTAAGGAAGAAAATGATGAGAATAAGCTGAAGGTTTATGAAGGGGTGTTGCAGGGTAGCCCTGTTTTGGTGCAATCTTTCTCAGAAAATGATGAAAGATTCTGGACAGTGCTGCAGATTCTGTCGCGAGTACGACACAGGAATATACTGAACCTTGTAGGGTACTGCTGCACTGGCACTTCTAACTTTTTGTTGTGTGACTACCCTTTTATGGGTACTATTGAAATGAACTTGCAATGTAAGTATCGAACATTTATTTCCTTTTTGCAAGTGGTGTTTGACACAGGGCCGTTTCTACGATTTCCATTATGATTGAACTCGAATGATTTGACTATATACTGCTTCGATATCAGGAACAATTTCACCTAAAAACTTCAATTGATAAGTGATGACCAGAATCTGGATATAAGTTCATTCTTTTATACTGTGCGAAGCATTGAAATTGTAGTTTTTTGATAATGCAGGTGATGACTTAGCGACAAAATTGCCATGGAAAGCGAGGTGGTATATTGCAACGGAAATCGGGGGAAGTCTGCGCTATCTCCACGAGGAATGTGTTGATGGAACCATAGTTCACCTTTCTGTCTCGTCTTCCAATGTTGTGCTTTCTCATGGTTGCACCACTATGGTATGAAACAATTTACAGCCCTATACCATTGGTAGATTTGATGTTTTCATAAAATCAACTTTTGACATCAATTTTGTTCACAGCTTTATAGTTGGATATGACATTTACATTTTCAGCATATTTTATTTATCATTTAATATTCAATTTTAAAATTCATGTCACTTTTTTTATTGTTTCACAATTCAAAAAGTTGTTATCCGTCTTATGTTATTCGGTATCTCTTAAAATTTTACATTTCCTAAACAAGTTCTTAGTGGCGGATATATATGGGGACAAGGGAGTCCGCATTACTTTATCGTCATTAGAATAAATAGATATCAGAGTACTCATATTTAGTTTATTTATATATATTTTTAATCATATATATAAAAAATAAATTATTAATTATTATTTTATGTAATTTGTTTTTTTTTCTAGCAAACACATATGTGACTATAATTTTCTTTTTCTTTTCCCTCAACTATTATATGTTTTTATCATTGAACAACTAATTATTACTTAAATTGTCCTCTCCTAAACTTTGTCTTCTTATTCATATATATGATTTTAATTATTAATATATATGTTATTATTGATTCAAAAAATATGTATATATGATAATAATTTTAACATGACATTTAAAATATATAATAAGATAAGAGATCTTTTTTTCCAATAATAATTAAATTTATTATCAAATTAGTCTTTATAATGCTTATGGTAAAATTATGTTATTATTATTGAAAAATTATCACAATTTAAAATAAATATTAATTTTATTAACCATTTTGTGCTTTCAAACACTGTTTTGTATTTTGGTAGTTAAAAGATATAAAGATATTGTTGGGGCTAATTTTTTATTTGCGCTAATTGTTTGGCTTGGCCTGTTGTTCAAGCTTGGGAACTTCAGAGCAGCTAGATTGATTAAAAAGGGTCCTCCCAACAATGGTGATTCTCCGTCCGAGTAAGAATCCGTTTTAATGCTTTACGTCATATAAGATATTTATTTTAGGTAGACGGGATAAATTATGGCAAATTACATATTAGAAAAATAGGAGAAAATACATGTCTCTAAAATAGATTCAGTTAATCGTACAAAATCTTCTTCAAGTAAACACTGGATCATAACTTAGGTATGATTTAGATCAAATGTAAAGAAATATGTTAAATGGATTTGATTATCTCTCAAGGGATGATGAGAGTGTTGGGGTCGATTCCTATAGGTGTGTGAATACCGAGAAAGATGAATGCCTTTCCATTGACGTACGTGACTACGGAATGTTTCTTGTTGAGCTCTTAAGTGGAAAGAGTCGTCGCCTATTTCAGAGTCCATTCAGCGGACAAACGTTGATTGATTGGGTAAGATAAGTTGCAATTTTAACACAATACTTAACCAGTTTAACGTTTTTCTTCTTTTTTTATGGATCAGAGACTTAACCAGTTTAAACTTTGGTTAGTTGTTTCCACATTATTCCCTCTTTTGGTTCAAATGCTGTATTTTCAGGGAATTAAAATCTAAGAAACGTGCTTACTGACTTACTTTTTAGGAAATTAAGAAAGAGGAGTAGTTAAACTTCTATTGACTTTTACGATACATTTTTATGGTCATGTTTGGATTGAGCATATTGTGCAGTCACCTAATAGGAAGAGCTATGGGTTACGATTTCATTCCAAACATACCTCTACAAGTTTCATTCAGCAAATAGGTTTATTTTGGTGCAAATCACTATTTTATTTCATAAAAAAAATTAAAAAGAAGATTCAATTTCTTTACTTTCGATTGACTAATAAATATATATCTCATGTGCATGTCCAACAACGCTCCTTACCATACTTCTCAAAATAATAATATATTTTATTTTATTTGTGTTTTAATTTGTCTTGAAATTTATGTAAAACTCTACTCATTTAACTCTTTGATTAATATTTTATTATTGAATAAAAAAATGGAGAGGAATGAATACTAAATAGTGATTCTTAATAGATGAAGAGTCACTACTTACTCATCTATACTTTTATTCCATTTAGTGATAAAATGCTAATTAATGAGATGAAAAACTAAATTAGGTTCAAAATTCAAGATAAATGATAGAGAAAAAATAAAATAAAATAAATAATAATATAATAGAGAGTCATATTATGGAGGCTATCTCACATGCAAAATGTAACAAAATAATTACTTAGAAATAAAACTTAAAGAATTTTAAGTTTTATGCGGTAAAAATTTTCTTATAATAATTGTTATTCAAAATTCGAACTACAACGTGACCGGTCTTATATTTACATACAAAAGATAGTGATAATTATGAAATAGAAATAAATTGATTAACTAAAGATATTATAATTCAAAAATTATAATAAAAAAATGTTAATTTTTTAAGGACAAAATAGAAAAAATTTCAATTTATCTCAATGTAGTAAATCTACCACAATCTGTGAAATATAATTTACTTAAAACAAACACACTCACGTCACTTCCACCAAAGTAACACTTTTTTAATACTTTCTTACTACGAATATATTGCTTTGTTACTGAGTAAAAGAATCAGACTTGTTCTCTTTTTTTGGTCTTTTCATTCATTTTTTCTTTGTGGTCATTCAATTGGTTTATCATTTCTATATGAATTTGCTTTAAGATTTCATTTGTACCCATAATCCTTAACAACCTAAACCATTCAAATTTCAAGCTATGGACTACTACGCAATTACGAGGTTAGTTGCTTCCATGAAAACCGAGACTCCGAATGAATTCAGTGCTTCAATTACTTGTAAAGTTTTTATTTTAACAAAATTTGGCATTCTGGTCTTGCATTTTATTTGAGTTTTTTATTCTCTTTTTTGGGTTCGCCGTGATGTAGGCTTTGCCACTCCTAGAAAAAGGTCCGGTGAGTGAACTGTTAGACCCCAGAGTGAGTGGTATAAGAGATAGGAGGGTGGATCACATGATCATTGCCGCTTTTCTTTGTCTAAAGAATGATCGGTGCAGTCGCAGCTTTTCTATGAGTGAGGTGAATCAAAGCTTTACATTTCTCAATTTTCAGATGACCACATAATCAGCTAGTTGCATGTATTGGTAATTTGGTAACTGCAACTGAAGGTTTTCTAAGGTCTTGGAGATCATGGAATTAATATGCTCGTTTAACTGCTTAATGATGAAGCCTGTCGGTGTTGGTACTATTTTGTGCAGATTCTAGCTGTGGTTCGTAGTGACCAGCTTCCCAAGGCTAACTAAAACTTCATTGGATCTATGATGATGATATTCATGGAGTAACTATTGGACAACATTGATAAGTTGTCACCCCTGCATTATAGCACATATGCAAGTTCAAGCACAATAAAGTTGGATCGGTGAAGGATTAATGTTGTCTAAACTGCATTCTGTAGTCCAAATAAGCAGCTCGACTGTTAGAAAAAACTAGAAAATCTTGTCTTATACTGAAGAAGAAAAATCCATTGTGTCTCACAGGTTTTTCCTAGCAGATCCATCATTTTTTATAGCATCTTGACTTGATAGTTTACAGTTTCTGGTTCCTCTGAAATAGAAAACCCATTTTTTTTATAACAGTGGATGAATGCGAGCGATGGTCGTCAATGCTTTTACGAGAGAAGGAGAATAACTTGTCGTCCCAAACCAATAAACTCTATAAAAAATAACAATAAAATCAAAAAATTATTTCAACTACAACAATTTATTTAGATATTCAATGTAAGAATTATGTTGGCAGTGTGTTTGGATGGAGGATAAATAAGGGAAAAAAATGAGAAGTGAAGCAAGGATAGATATTTAACCTTGTTTGAGAGTGTTTTTTAAATTTTAACAGAAATATAAGTAAAGTAAAATAAGGTTATTACTTAATCTTCTATACTCTTGCATATCCTTATTTTTCTTATACTCCAATTTAGAGTGTAAGCAAGGCAATAAAAAAAATTGACAAATTTTTCTCTTATTATCTCATTAAAATTTAATAATCTTAAATTGTTTTTTTATTAAAAAGCTCTCTTTATAAAAAAAAAGAATAACAACCGCAGTTCAAAAAGGCAATCCTACTAACAGCTCAAAAGAAAAACATCTGCCGCCGCACATTTATGTCACAAAACTGAATTCTATTCATCTTTTCAATCTTCTTTATTTATCTTTTCAATCTGTGCCACACAGGCATGCACTGTTATATTTTTATGCTTGCCGTGAGAAGTATATGGAAGCAATTGGGCACATGATTTTAATAATTTAATGGGGTAAATATGATTTGTTGCATTGTTTGACTTTCTTTGATTAATTTGCTGCACCATAGTTTGAAAGATTGCCGTAATTATATTCTTGGCTTGTTTGATTTATAAAATATAATTTTAATAATATTTTCTGCACGTTGAATTTATTAATTTACATGCATGCACTTGGATATAAATTATGTAGAATGATATAGTTATGTGATCTTTTTCTATTGTCTATGTAACTTGTTGTCAATTAATTTGTTATTTTAGGTTTTTTTAATCGATTCACGTTTATTAAAGTGCTTGTTATTACGTGGATTACTTATTAATTCTTTTTCTTATATATGCTATTGTGATTTAATTAGAGATGGATGACCAATTCATTGGAGATAACGAGTTTCTAAAATTGCAACGACTTCATCACTTAGTTATAATAAGAGTTTTATGCATGGTTACGTGTTGGTTTGGATTGTCAAGA
>CAODLS011758225.1:0-10790 GCA_948243855.1 Flueggea neowawraea | reverse complement strand
TTGTATACTTAGGACATCAATAATGCATTATACCCATTTGGGTATGATTGTCATGTTACATCATGCGACATAAGTTTTTCATTAACCTCTCTCTCTATTAAATTCTCATTTACTATCATTATACTCTTATTTATACTTCATCGTGGGATCTATAATCACTTTTCTCTTTATTTAATTTATTTATAATACACAATTCACAATAAATTCATTTATTTAACATACTAATTTTGTACTTTTATGTGAAATAAACTATATTTTCAAATTTTTATTTTAAATTAATTTGTATAATAATTTTTTATACAAATTAGTGTCGACTGAGAATTTGACGTATTGTTTGAATTAGGGTTCTAAGAAAAAAATTAGTCTTGGTTTGGATCCATTTGACAAAAAAAAAATATAGATGTATAATTGGAATATAATTGGAAAAGATAAGAGAAGAGATTGTGTGGGTTTGATAAGAGAAGAAAGAAAAATATAATTAGAATTGTGTGTAAAAAATAAATGAAATGGAAATTGTAGGTATTTATAAATGTATTAGCTTGTGAAAAAAAAAGTGGGAGTTAAAGATCATTTGAACAAACGATTCCTAACCAAAAAAGAAAAAAAATTAAAAAAATCACCACCTGGTTAGTGGGGTCCACTGTTTGTCAACGGACCCCACTGGAACATGCGCTCCATGCAGTTGGAGCGCATGTTCCGAGCATCCCCTCCACTATGGAGAGGGGATGCTCACGCAAGCTCAATGTCTCAGCATTGAGCCCGTGTTGTGAAGGCCCTTAGTTATTGAAGGGGGATAACTTTCGGGATTGAAAAATCTATTGCATTGAATATCATGAATTTTTGAATGTCTCTTGCCTTAATGATGTTTAATATACCTAGCTATCGAGCAATAGTCTCTAAGATTGGTAAAACCTTACATATCATTAAATGTATGTTTGTTGTGTGTTATGCACAAAGACAATTTCCAAATAGTTTTGAAAGCTTTATGTACATAACCATGTGCATACTAGCTAGTAATACTTGTATAATATGTACATATTCATTCGTGAATATGCGTTTGTGTGTGTGTGTGGCCATCATTTTCATTTAACATTTTTATAACTTTTTAAGTAAATGTGAGACCCTAATTCTCTCTAATATTTTACTTTATGGTGAATTTACTCACTCTCATTTTGTGGCTAACATTTTAGGTTTTTATACTCCACCTAACTAAGTTTTTGTTCATAATACTTTCTCTTTTTGTGAGTGCTCTTGAACACTCTTTTGTTTAAGCCTAAATAAGTTTTACCACTTCACAATCAAAATATGTGTGGGTGGTTTGGATTTTGTTTCTTTGACATGTTTTTGCTTTTGGTTGGACTTGTATGTTGGATCATGAGTTATCAATATTAAGTTCCTTTTATGTTTTGATGATGTATAAAAGGTTTTGCTGATGAGCAAAATGTTTGACTTGAAGTGGAACACGTTGGAGAGTGTGAAACTGCAAAACAAGCAACTGCATGTTGATTAACGTACGCTGAACAAATGCAACGTATGTTGCCATTAGCCACAACGTACGTTATGAACAACACCATAAATTAATTCGGATCGCTAATTAATGTTATCAAAACATTCGGCAAAATAAGGATCAAAACATAGTCGGCTTTAACTCTTAAAACCCTAAACAAGTTATGAGTTCTTATTAAGCCAATCAAATAACCAAGTCATTAGGCAAAACAACTCGGATTCAACCCTAAAATAAAATTCCATATTTTCTTTTAAACCATTTGAAACATGCAAGTCCAAATTTTATCAAGGCCGAACCTATAATCAATTAGATTAGACATACATACCGCTCTAATACCACTGTTGGGTTTCTTATACGAATAAACATATAATATGTGCAGCAAAAAAAAACAATAATCACACAAGAAACATCCCAAGAATTTTGTATGTAATCATAATTAATTGAACAAGGCCGAACTTGTGTACCTTTTTACTTTTGCCGAATTGTTTTCTCAAACCTCCTTTGTTTGAGCTGAATGCAATTGACAATATGGACTGCCAAAAGACGACTCCCCTATACTCTCACACACACATAAGACCATTAATTAGGCTAATGTGTGCTAGCACTTCTTTTAGAATCTCTATTCTAAAACTCACAAATAATTTTCTCTATTTGTTTGTGACACTCACTAATTCTGTCAAGTCATGAAAGAATAGCAAGGAGTGCACCCTATTTATAGGCATAAGAGAAGACCTAAATATGTGCATAAAAAGGCCGAAAATCCTATCTCCTTGTTCTCCAAGAATTCGGTCTCTTCCTCATCTAGAAGGAGTGTGTCGAATTCCTAATCTAGTCACACTAGGGGTTGTCATTCTTGTCTCACAAGAATATTCACATCCTAATTAATTTTGTCACATACAAATTAGGGTTTTATTTTCCTTGTCACACAATAATAAAAATCCTAATTAGTCATGGACTCCTAATTAGTTAGTTCATGTGCCGAATTCATCCTTGTCAAAGAATAAGAGAGATGGTGTGTGCCGAATTTCTTCCTCCTAATTAGGATGAGTACGCCAAATTTTGTCACTCCTAATTACGTTAAGTTTTGCCAAATTCTAATGGGTTTGATTAATGTTATTGGGTTTTTAATTATATGATACATTATCATTTAATAAACCACTCATATGGGTCGAATTATGACACACAATTAAATACCCATAACCCTAATAACTAGTGATTTATATTAAAAGCCCATAACATTAATGAACTATGTATTAAATCTTATTTAACACATAAATCATAAAATCTTGAATTATTATTGATTAAAAAAATTAATCATCTTAATGATTCACTTACTACAAGGGAGAATCTTTGTAACCAATCCAGATTTTTATTGTGTGAGATCATGTAGGTTCATTCAATGTTGACAATGAGCCTAAAATTAATTTAAAACTCATAAATCATCATTGGTCTCTAGCAAGACATTATGATTACCCAAATTGAAATGAATGTCAATTATGAATCAACATAACCTAATTACAACCTTATACAACCCTTTGCCTCTTGATATCATGATTAGCATAAGGCATGGAACCCGATCACCCTTATTTATGCTAAAACATTTCCTTGATCTATAATTCAAACAAATGATAACACTTATCACTTTGTTTAGGTGTGGTCACACACTACTCAGTTTTACTAATCAAGTGGTCGGTGATATCTTCTCTCTCTTCAAGAGTGGCAATCCCTTCAGTTCACTCATGTTTCTTAGCATGACTAATGGCATACCCAATCATACCCATACTTGTTACTCATTACAGATAACGTTATACGTATGTCAGAGTATACGAGAAATCACCTAAAAATCAATAGTGATTTCAGGTCGAGGGATTCTAGTATAAACATTGTATGAGAGATACTTATGACATTTCAACCTTGTAGAATTCTCATAAGTGGATAGATCCAAAACACTGTTCTCTAACATGTTCTATGTTCTCTGATTGATATCTCATATCCTATGACTAGTAAAACATGATCATCTCACAGAGTACATACTAGTCTTGGTTCATCGTCATTCCTATGAAAATAATCGACTAGGGATATTTAGAATAGTATTCTTTTATGCTTCAAGGATTTAGTATCCAAATCACATATTTGATAACTTAAGCAGAATTACTATTTATGGATGTTTTATCAAATTAAGCATGCACAGGAATAATAACGAGATAAAACAATGCCTCATAATATATATATATATATATATAATCTGGATACAATGTATTGGGTTATGGCTTACACTAACAATAGTACGATGTAACTTTCAAACCAACATGATCTTCATCTATTTTATGTGACTTCATCTAGGTATAGTGCACACAACGTAAGTCTGGACCATTCTATTTTCTGAGTTGAACACGTCTACATGCATATCAATCCTTTTTACACCCATTACATCGATTCTACGTGCATTGAATGTTCTTTTATGCACATATTTTCTATTTATGATCCAGAAATCCTTCAACATGATCAATGTACATAGATCATTGTTTTATGCGCTTAGATAATCTTTTAATGAGCTTAGAGGGTTGTATAACGTGCATAACTTAACTATTTTAAGTGTTTTGTTAAATCATCAAAACTTGGAAGGAATTAATATTGTGACGCACCTGGTTCAACAATCTCCCTTTTTTTGATGATAACAAAACATTCAAAGCGTTTTCACTCCCCCTTAATCAATGCACCTGTTTTAAAACACTTTAAAGAAAATTTTGAAAAAATTTGATGAAGGTTGTTGAGCCTTGTCCTCAAGTTAGCACTTAATATGATACCAACATGGAAGATTTGTTAAAAATAGCATCAAACTAACATAGTATTAGAGCAACAAGTAATACAGATCTATCATATTTTCAACAAACTCTTCACAATTTTCTCCCCCTTTTTGTTAGTGTGAAAAATTTAGAGCAATAAAGACATATTTGGATCAAATTGAAACAATATATATAAAATTAAAAACTTGTATCAAAGCACTGTATCAGAGCAAAGGGAGACAATTTTGCACACCAGAATTAAATGTCATTGCACATAAGCTTAACAGTTAACAATATAAGTAGAATTAACAAAATGAGTGAGATGATATGCAAAATGAAATGCAAAGTGAGATGTCGATCGATGAGCTACAAAATCCCTAAGATGAGGTAGATGGCTTCAGATCTAAAGTAGGCTCATCAGGTGTTTCAGGTTCATCTAAAACGTCAAGTGCAACATCTACCACCATCCAATGAGATACCCGAAAAAATATTTCTGTCATGGCCAACCTCATTTCCATAACATCTTCCAATACCTCTGGTTCTTTCTTCTCTGACTCTTTCTCATTATCTGAGATCTCAACCACTTCAGGAACAGGAGGCAAACTATGAACAATGGCTTGCTTCAGTGCCACTAGTTTTTCCAGCTCTTTAACTCTTTTTTGGAAGCTCTTTCGCATGCTATATCCGCTGCATTGAGTGCAGGCTTGAGTTATGGAATTGGAGGAGGAAGAGATGCTCTAGGAAAATCAAACTCAGATTTCGAAGAGTCACTTGAGCTAGTTGAAGAATTAGAGAAGGGTGGCTCCTTTCTAGCCTCTATCATGATGTCTCTGATAAACTCTGGCCTTATTCTCAGTATCCTTTCTCGTTTCATAGGATCTACTCCTGTTGGGTGAGAAGATGAGGAAGCTTAAGGTCTTTACTTTGATTTTCGCTCATAGTACTCTCCAATTGGTGTATTCTTCTCTATATAATCAATAACCTTTGGTCTAGCCTCCTCAGTTTTCTTCTCAGGTTGCACCTTAGAACTTTCCTCTTTAACTGGAATTTCAGACTCTTGGATTTGAGCCTCACTCATTTCTTCTTCAATATTGGCTTTCTCTTCAACTTCTACATCACCTTTCTCAACATTCTCTGCTTCATTATGTTCCTCTTCAATGTTCTCTTCAACATTCACAGCTTCCGATGGCTTTTCATCAATATGCTCTCCAACAATGGGCTCCTCTTCAGGAGAAGGTTCTGAATTTAAAGCAACAGATCATTAACACCACGGTCATCACTACCATCACCATCATCATCTCCACCATCATCTCCATTTTAGTTGAGGGTGGATGTGGAGGGCTAGCTACTGAAGGAGGGCTTGGAGGAGGTGGTTGATTCCTCAAATGTTGAACCTCTTCTCTCAAGCACTCCAAAGGCAGAAGTTCTCTTATAGCAGATGAATTACAACCTCCAAATTTGAAGTTGTAGGAGATATAAATTCCTAAAACTTATCCCTCCATCTATCAAACTTTGTCCTCCTAACTCTACAAGAACTCTCTTCTCCTTCCACTCCAGGTTCAACGGCACGTTAGCTTCTTCTTCAACGTCGTTTGCTTTCTCATTTATTCGTCTGCCATAAGGTCGTGCTCGACTCACCCTTCCTCCTAACAAATATCATCTCATGCTTCTTTGGCGTGTTTTTCTTGTCTTTTTTATGGAACATTACATTCGTCTCTCTCAAATAAGGGTGAAACACATTCCCTCTCTCACAATTCTATACAACTTCGTACCTCTGAGTGATTTAGCTCAGACCTTCCTAGTCTCAAACACTTGTGTTGATTCATAACCTTCAAAACCAATAATGAAATGTCAAAAAATCAGTGTGAGGTGACTCTCAAAGGACCTGCTTTCCTTTCGTTGCCTATTTTTCTGCTTGAATGTGGGCAAGTTCAAGTTCTTCACCTTCTCAAGAATCCAATCAACTACGACATTTACAAAGTTCACCTCCCTTCCA
Source organism: Flueggea neowawraea (assembly GCA_948243855.1). Classification (NCBI taxonomy): domain Eukaryota; kingdom Viridiplantae; phylum Streptophyta; class Magnoliopsida; order Malpighiales; family Phyllanthaceae; genus Flueggea; species Flueggea neowawraea. The sequence continues at coordinate 4,501 of CAODLS011758225.1, read as the reverse complement.
TTCATTAACAAATACATCATAATTGTATCCTGATTTGTGAAAGGGGACTATATGTGTTACTTCGGTTGCAAAATCTTCGTGAATGCTAAGTGGACCATCTTTCATTTTACACCAAAGTCATTCTAGTGCAGAGATTTTGCTTCAACTTTCACAACTCTAGCTCTGTCAAGCATCCACTTTTTAATTTCTTCAATATCAACTCCAGTTCTATTTGCATTTTCATTAATGAAATCTTTTACTCCATTCTCCTTTTTCACTAAGCATCCTTTGTTTGATAGCCCAAACAACTCTTTCAACAGATTTTTCATCAACTAACAACTCACATCCATTTACTCTGCTATTGATGCCAAAGTCACCATATCCAGGCATATCGTCTTCATCTCTATTTCGCCAACTCCTCGCATTACCATAGAACTCTTTCACCATTTCAGGATAATAGTTATCACCAACTACACAGAAGTGTCTCACCCTAAATCTTATTCAATTTATAAACCCCATTCATTCAATGATCTAAAATCAAATAGCATAGAATTTGAAAATTTCACCCTTGCAAAACGATTATACAATCTAGCAACTTTAACATCGAAAAATTTTACTGCATCAAACTCTTCTGCAATGACTATACCTTTTGCTTTCTTCATTTTCTTAGATGGAGAGGATACGAGAATACCTTCTTACTTCTCTGGTATATCACATCGCTTTTTGACGCCTCTAGATGATTCGCCCTTCTTAGGAGCTTGTTTGTCATGAGCCATTTTGGTGCAAACCTCATTTTTCTTCTTCAGTTCCATTTAAAATTGATGTTACGTGAGCTTTAGATGCAGGTAAGTGCGTTAAGGTTTGAAAATTGGGAAATTTGAGAGGAAATTGAATTGAAAGTGTTTTAAAGTTATTAGAATGGGTTTTTGAGTGTGATAAAGGTTTGAATTTGAGAGAAAGTAAGAGCAGGAACAAAATTTAGGTTTAGGTTTTGGATTTTATAAATGAGAGGGAAACAATGATTTTGGGTTTTTTATTAGGTAAAGAATACTTATGTGCGTAGTATTGCATTCTACGTACATTAATAACAAGTCTGTGAAGACTTACGTACCTAGAACATCCATCTATGAGTACAAATGTGGCTTGAAGGAATTTTGGTTGCTTATATTTCAAAATGGGACAAACGTTTATGTTCACAACACGAAGCTTTTATATGCACAAAAGAGACAAAATAACATCTATGCGCCTGCTTATTATTTTAAGCGCAAAAATCAATCCTCCATTTGGACATAACGTCCCTTGAACATTTTTCATGCAACAAAACTCATTCTTGGTACTGTGTATGTTATATACTCTTTTGCTTACGTACTACAACCGTCTCTGAACCCCTATTACTGCTTCACGTACTACACACTTTGTACACTGTGTAACGTGCTTAGAACCATCATACATGATACCCAAAAATAATTCCATTCTCGACAACATGCACAATACACCATAATAAGATGCACAATATGAATCCTGATAACTTATAGCAGTTGACCATGACCATTTATGCGCTTACTACACTCTCCAACATGCATAGCATAACCCCATAAATGTTTACATTGAAAAACCATGATGATCTGTGTACACAATACCTATATAACATGCTTAGTAGCCAGAACTGATAAACCCATAAATATCTGATCATCCAATACGTGCATTATACCCTCTAGAACATGCGCAATATACTTGTAGAATCCAAAACTTAGAATCCTTCCAACTTCAGTGGTTTCATTTTGCATATGCATCATTTTGATATATATGTATGCATGAATGCAAATGAACATAAATTATGCACAAATAGTCAATTAAAACTCATTCAAATCACACATTCCAATACGCTTATGAATTGAAACAAAAAAAATCATCAAAGGGTTTTGTCAAAATATCAGCAAGCTAATCAATTGTTGGAACAAATTCAAGTTCAATATGTCCCTGAAGAACATGATCACGAATAAAATAATGTTTCATATCTATGTGCCTAATCCTAGAGTGTTGAATTGGGTATTTAAAAATTTTAATAGCACTAGTGTTATCACACTTAATTGGAAGCTTTCAAAACACAAGTCCAAAGTCCAAGTTGTTCCTTGATCCATAAAATTCGAGCTGCACAACGGCCAACTGCTACATATTCAGATTGAGCAGTGGATAGTGCAACACAATTTTGTTTCTTTAAGAACTAACGCACTAGTGAATTCCCTAAGAATTGGCAATTACCCGAAGTGCTCTTCCTAGGTAGTTGGCTTCCTGCATGATTAACTAATTCAAAGCAATCACTTTTGGGAGACAACAATCCTACATTCTTAGTACCAACTAAATAGCTGAAAATTCTTTTAATAGCACTCAAATGCGATTCTTTTGGATAAGACTGAAAATGTGCACAAATACAAACACTAAACATTATATCTGGACTACTAGAAGTAAAATAAATGAGAGATCCAATCATACCTATGTATAGATTTTCATCTACTCCTTTGCCTTACTCATCCTTGGTGAATTTTGTAGTTGTGCTTGTAAGAGTTGGTGAAGACTTGGCACCTTCCATTCCATACTTCTTAAGTATATCACTGATATACTTACTTTGATTTATGAAAATGCGTTCTTTTAATTGCTTGATTTGAAATATGAGAAAGTGATTTAGCTCTCCCATCATGCTTATATCAATCTCCTTTTGCATGAGCTTACAAACATCATAACACAAGAATTCATTAGTAGCACCAAATATTATATCATCAACATAAATTTTCACTAAAATTAAATCATTATTTTTATGTTTGATAAAAGAGTATTATTCACTTTACCTCTACTAAACCCATTTTCCAAGATAAATTGGCTCAATCTTTCATATGAAGCTCTAAGAGCTTGCCTTAAACTATAGAGAGCCTTTTTCAACTTAAAAACATGACTTGGATGGTGAGGGTCCTCAAATTTGAGCGATTGTTTCAAATAAACTTCTTCCTTAATGTATCCATTCAAGAAAGCACTATTCACATCCATTCGAAATAACTTGATGTTTTTTAAGCATGCATACACACAAAGAATTATGATGGCTTCAAGTCTGCCCACTGGAGCAAATGATTCTTCAAAATCAATGCTTTCTTCTTGTAGATATCTTTGTGCAACCAGTCTAGATTTGTTCTTCACTACCTTTCCATCTTCATATTCTTTGTTCCTAAACTCCCATTTTTTTACCAACAACCATTGCTCCATCCGGTTTAGGAACTAGGCTCAGCATTTATGTAGTACCGTGTCAGTTTCAATCTAGATTCTTACAACTTTCTGATATGGCTTCGATTGATAATTGGGAGGATTAGTATTTAATCTTTGGCTGACAGATGTATTTTTGAGGTCTTAGGAGTTCCACATTAAATTGGGTCATGACATACGTTGTGTTCATGCATAAAATACACTGAGGTAGTGCAACGTACGTTGTGTTTGAAATAGAGGCAACTGAAACATGGTTTGACTTTGACCACGTACGTTATGTTTGGAATAACGTACGTTGTGCTAGTTCAGAACGTCTTTAAAGCACCCAACAACCCGACTTTCTTCATTTACCACACTTTTCTCTCAATCAAAATGCTCTCAACAGGGTTTGGGACTCCTCCACATTTTTTTCCATCATCCTTAACCAATTTTTGAGGTAAGATTACATCTAACCCTGGCACCATTTCCAACTTAGAGATTTACCTCGCCATTGGCAAGCACCTTCTTATGTCTTAGTCCCTGCACATTAGAACAAATGTGAGAACCATTGCCGGTATCCAATACCCAAGAAGTAGAAATAGAAAGGTTAACTTCTATAACATAAATACCTGAAGTGGAGACCCCATCTCCATTAGTTTTCATCTCTCCCGATAACTTTGGACAGTTTCTCTTCCAATGCCCAACATTATTAGAGTAGAAACATATGTCCTGAGTTTTGAGCTTTTGGGCCACTTGCTCCTTAGCCTTTGGTTAAGGTCCAACCTGTCCCTTGGGCTTAGGTTTTTGCTTGGCCTTTCCCTTACCTTTGTTATCTTTGGCAATACCCTTCTGAACCAGCAACACAAGGGACGTTTTATTGACATTTTGCTCAACAGTTTTCAGTATCCCATACAACTCAGCAATAGTCTTATCCATCCATTGCATGTAGTAGTTCATGACAACATGGTCATAACTACTAGGCAGTGACCTAGAATGAAGTCAAGGTTATCAATAAGACCTTTCATCTTGAGCACATGGGAACTTACTGAGGTTCCCGGGGTCATATTGGAAGATGTTAATGCTTTTAGTGTCACGAACCGTTCGTGACGAGACTGCTCCTAAAACATTTCCTTGAGGTTTCCATAATCTCGAAGGCTTCCTGGTCTATGAATTGCTTTTGCAATTCTGGACCCATGGTAGCCATCGTCAAACAGGTTACATCATTAGAGTCACGCTTCTTTTTATCGAAGGCTTCCCTTTGAGCAGCCGTAGCATTTTTTGTTGGTTCAGC
>CAODLS011758210.1:0-15466 GCA_948243855.1 Flueggea neowawraea | reverse complement strand
AAAAAAAATAAATTCGGTGGTTAAAAAATAACTACATTCGAAGTCCAAAAATAATAAAATACATTAAGCAAACAATTATAAATTCATTAAGTAAATGATATAAAACCCTAAGATATATTTATTATACTAATACCCTAAATTAAAAATAAAATACAACACATACATTATTAGTTCATGCCTTTTTTTTGATAATTTCACAAATTTGTTTGTGCAGTTCAAGTTGTTCGGAAGTCATGGTCGAAGTATCTCTTAGCAATAAATTAAATTCGGCGAGCTGCTTCAATTTTTAAACTGCTTGTATTTTGACTTCCAACTTTTCATTAAATTTGGTCAACGTTGGATCGGAAACACGGGCGACACTTTCTCCACTGTCCTTTGCTTTCCCCTTCCTCCTCTACTTGGCCTTTTCCTTCGCTGCTTGTTAGCCGATTGGACGCACTTTGATTTCATCTTCCTTTTCTCCAACACTTGTATAGGCATTGGAAGAACTTGTATACACACCACTTTTATCATTTTTTGTCCTTTTCAATCATCTAGAAATTGGTAAAACTAGTTGCCACTTTGGATCATCTTTGAGCATTAAACAAACGTACTCGTGCGTGAAATATTTTCCTCGACTTTGATAGTACAGTTCATGAGCATGTTGTTTTATTTGGTCGTCGCTCCACTCACTTCGATGCTCACCCAACAATCGGTTGTAGAATTGGTTAAATTCGTTAACCTGTGGAAGCATCCAATGCCAATGTTACTTGACGCTTGCATGTGTTCTTTCAGGACCGAGTTTTTTATACATGTTGAAATAATCACGAATCCTTCTCCAAAATGTTGCCTCCTTTTGCTCGTTTCCGACAACACACTCGCTTGAAATTGTACTCCATGCTTTCACGAGCATTCAATCATCCTCCAATGTCCACGATTGACGCTACTTGCCCCCACCTACATTAAGCGGTTCATTCAGATCAACATTATCAATTCGTGGTTGAACTGACATTGAGGGGGTTTGAGAATTGGACAATGAACATGGATCCGATGCGCCTGAAGTGCTAGATGTCACATCTAATGATGAACTAGTTGAAAAATTTGGTGAAAAGTAAGGGTTCGTAAAATTTTTGAAATTTTGATTGAAAAACTTTGATGGAGGAAAAAAAGGATATGATGACAAATTGGGTGCATTTTGAGAAGTTTGTGAAAATAAGAAATTTTGTGGATATAATGGGTATAGTAGGTTTGAAGAATTTTGGAAATTAGATGGAAAAAATTATATGGATGGTTTTGAGAATTTGTTGTATTGTTTGGTATAAAGTTTTGGGAAAAAGATTAATCACGGTTTGAATCCATTTGACAAGAGAAGAGAGAGAATTGTAATTGACATTGTATGTATTTGCTAGGAAAAGAGAGGAAAATATGATTGAAAATGTGTGTCAAAAAAAAATGTAGAGATTGTAGGTATGTATATATGAAATTGATAGGGAAACAAAAAAAATAAAAGTCTAAACGGTAAACAAAAGGTTATTTGACCATTGTATATAAGAAAAAAAAAAGCCTAACACCTGCTCCGTAGGATCCATTGGCGCTCTGTTCAGATGAAGCGCATATTCTGACCATTCTCTCCTCCATTGGAGAGAATGGTCAATCACATTGAGCTCCCATTGTAGTTACCTTATGGACACTCTCCTCTAACATTCTCTAATAATACTCTATTCCTTATTGGTTATTCATTGTTTCACTATTTAATTTGTCTTTTTTTTTTCTCTCTCTTATTTAATACTCTAACTTTTATTAGCCTTTTTTTAAATCTTTTCTAATTTAATGCATTGTCTCTCTAGTTTTTTGATATAACATTTTTTTTAATATCTTACTTTTATATTCTACAAAGGAACTTCTTCTTCTAAATTCTTTTTTTAATTATTTACGGTAAACTAACATCAAAACATTTTTTTTTGCATTTGTTATAGAACTTGAATTGTTTTTCATAAGATTGTTGGTGAAATGTATACGAGATAATTCAATTTGAGTTTTTTTTATGATTAGTTGATTTTTTGTTTCTTTTATATAGAAAATTCTTAATTGAATTTGTGCTTTTTATTTCTTATATAAGTGATTATTAATTTTTGCACATATTAGTTGAAGATAAAAAAAGTACCAAATTAAGAATTTGAAAAAAAAATCAATTAATTATCGTAATGTCAATCATTAATCATTATAAAGTTATTAAGCTAACCAAAAAAAATTATTTGTTAACTATAAAAGAAAATTCAAATTGAATTATTTCGTATACTTTTCACTAAAATTCTTATGAAAAACAATTCAAGTTCTATAACAAATGAAAAAAAAAATTAATGTTAATTTATCATAAATAATTTTAAAAAGTTTTAGAAGAAGAAGTTCATTTGTGGAATATAAAAGTAAATATTAAAAATATATTACATCAAAAAACTCTAGAGAGAGAATTCATTAATTATAATAGAAAAAATAAATGGCTAATAAGGAAGAGAGTATTAAAGGAGAGTGATTTTAACATTCCTCTTAATATTTTATATAAGTTTGAGCTCGTAAAGCAACATTTAACATTTTATATATTTAGTATATTCTTAAAAGATGTGATTTTTCTCTATTTTTTTTTCACTATACAATCATTACAAAAACCATACAAAATACACAAAATATTATTCCTTCCAAATAAGTTCTTTGTAATACTTTGTAAATGAGGTTCGGCTAGTGGTGATTTAGAGAGAGTCTTGTAGAGTGTATGCCTAATAAATAGTTATATGAAAGTCAATAAATTACCATGTCGCGTCACTGTTCTGTAATAAATTTAACGAAATGTTAACTTCAATGACCAATTGATATATTAAACAAAGTCCAATGACAAGGAAAGAACGAATTAAAATTCAATTATTACTTTGGAAAATTAACACAAAATTGAATACAACACAAACTTTTACCTCATGAATTACTCATTTTGTCTAGTTTTTCCTTTTTCTTTTTGAACTACAAGTCATTCTTGCAAGGTGTTTTCAAAATTTGAGTTTTATTTCTAAAGCCATCTCTAATCAGATAGATAGAAAATTCGAATCTTAGTATCCCATCGAAATATATCATAAATTTCATTCATCTAATTTATATATATTTATAAATATGAATGTTTACATTGACATTATAAAATTATTTGCAACTAGATCAAGCAAAAAGGTTGCCATTGGGAAGATTCCAATTACAAAAAAGGCTTCAAGTTTGATCATATGTGGAACATGGTCAACAATTTTGAAAAATTCAAAGATAATGTGATCACACCAAGACAACTTTCTAAAAATCATGACGTGAATTTTCTCTCCTCAGAGTCAGATAATCCTATACCAAAATCTCATTCCACGGCATCTCTGTTCACTAATCTCTGCAACAGAAAATTCAGAACAATCCTTACTTTGGATTTCAAAAATTTAAATGGAAGTTCAATAGTAAAGGCATATACTGTCTTTACAGAAGCAATTTCTTGCAGTAAATGCTTCCAAAATATGGTGAACCAACAATTGGAACATATTTGTTCCTTCAGGTGATGTGTTTCTCTACCGCTCCTAAAGAATTGAAGACTTGAAAATATGGGTGGCGGTTTTTTTTGTCAAGACACAGGTGGTGTTTGTTTGGAAAATATACTATGAGTATATTCACTATTCATATATACTCAATTTCTAAAAAACATGCCAATTTTTCTACTTTTTCACTATACAATCCACTTCTATTATCTAAAAAATTTGCCACCATATTTTTACCTCTGCAGACAAATATTTCACAAGATTTTGCACCAGCTTCCAAGTTTATGTACTCAATGATGTGTGCATGGTGTTTAAAGGAGTAGGAATTCAAATAAAGGTGTTTAAGGGGGTAGGAATTTCAAATAAATGTGGCAATTTCTAATATGATAACATGTTACAATACGACACAATTGACATAAATTTCATTTTTGTTGTTATATGTCACATTTAATCACGTATGTATTGTGTAAATGGCATATGTATGACCCACTAAGCCGACTTGTCACCGCTAGTTTCAAAATCCTAATTCACATATCAAGTATAGTCACCAAAAACTCTGACCTATTCCAAACCACATTGAAAACTAACCGCCATTGCAAAGACCTAACCAAGAGCACTGGTCTTTCAAGAAAACCTAATAAAAGCAATGAATATTTAAGAGATGATATGGTCCATAAGGATTTAACTAACCTGACGCCAGTTGAGCAGAAGGTTATGAGTAATCAGTGCGTGAGAGACGAGGAAAATAAACCACACTTACTGTTCTTCACAACCGTCGATTGTCGAAAGAGCAAACAACCCGTATGCATTTTAGTCGCAAAGACCTTAATCCACAAACCGCTGGCCGACTGATATCTCTAATAAGCCATATCTGTTGCATTAACCTCCCTGTACATCCAAGAAAAATAACTGTATCTGCAGATAGCAAACATGCCAATCGCGGCCAACTACATATATCCATTATTTCAAACTTCATTTTCTTCTAAATATGATGGACACAGTGCTTGTGACAATATCAGACGAAGGAAAATATACGAGAACGTTGGTTATACAGTTCCTACTTCAAAACTACGAGTAGTAGCAGAACAACGAAGAATGAGATCACTCATTTCCAAAGAAAAAAATATATATATTCGAGTAGAATAGTCCGTGTATCACCTTGCAAAGAACAATCACCGGTATCTTAATAACCTATGAAGAGCATTTGCCAACACAATGCAACGGTAAAAACAAAATAACATCCTTAAGGACATTAAGAAACACAGCAACAAGAAAAAAAGTGTGCCCAGTTCAAATGCCAGGGTTAAAGTTATATTTGCAGCCTGCCTTAACATTAAGTGCCTAGTTTCATTATTTTCCTCCCATCAATAAAAAGGTAACAAAAAGATAGACAATAGCCCACAGCATTTCCTGTCATTGAAAACTGCATGTACTTTTTCCTGATGCTAAATAATACTTTAAAAAGATGTCCAGATCTCCAGTTTAGAGAAATCAAAATTTTCAATTTTCACTTTTAGGTATCATTATGGTTTGGGAAAAAAAAGTACAAGATGGAACATGGAAAACAATATGAATGGTGCCCAGCATAAGAGATAAATCTGTTAGTTGAAAGCAAACTTTTTTAAGACAATACTAAACAACTGTCCTTCAAGTTTCAATGAACAAATGCAAAATGAAGTTCTTAAAATAAAGCCAATAAGACGGGAGATTCTTCTCTTAATTTAAATATGAAGGTGAAAAGTCAACAGGAGAACGTTCACTAGCTACCAAAATATGTTATGACATTGCAAAATTGGTTATTTACAAAGACAATGTGGCAATCTAGAAACCCATGGATGATTAGCTAGAAATTTCATACTCTCAAAATGTAAATGCCCAAGACGCATATGTCACAATCAATTATCATCAAGAGTAATAAAATTACAAGAATATTAACTATCATATTTAATAGTCATACGGAATAACCTGTTGTTAGACATCTTAGTTTGTGCAATAACTCACTTTTTTGCATCACTGATAAGGCAATCTTCTTTGTTGAAATGCAAGTCATAATCCTTCTCAGCAAGTTGGCCAACACTCAACAAATTTTGGCAAATACTAAGAGTATAAAGCACGTCAGATATAAAATTTAATGAACCACCATTCAATTGAATTCCAATTTTACCTTTGCCCAAAATAGGAATTTTTGTGTTGTCAATAAGCTTCACACTGCTACGGTAGTTTTCGTCAAGGTCAAGAAATAAGTCTTTCTTCCCACTGAGATGATTACTGCAACTAGTATCGAACAACCATTGATTGTCATCCTCTCCAATTGTTGCACTAGTAGTCAACAACAAGGTCTCCATGGTGCCTCCTTATTGCTCAACAATTTTGCATAATTTTGCTTGTTGGTTTGCTTGTTTCGACATTCATTACTGTAGTTCCCGTATTTCTTGCAATCGTAACACTAAATATCTGACTTGCATTCGCATTGGAAGTGTCCATATTTGTGGTATTAGTGACATTGAATTTTCGAGCGATCTTGGTTATTGCTTGAACCATCTCGTCTACTATCTTCCCTTTATATTGGGTTTCCTTGTCCACCTTGACCTCAACCTCTTCCTCTATTTCTAGAAAATCTACCTCTTATGTTGGACTCTCCTTTATTTCCAAAGTCCTTGCCTTTCTTCAAGTTAACTTGAGCCTTTAATACTTACTCGATTGTTGTTGATCGTTGTTCGTAGGCTTCCAATGTGGCTTGCAAATCATCAACTGTCATTGTGCTAAAATCTCTAGATTCTTCTATTGCAACAACTTTGTAATCAAATATGTCAAGCAAAGTACGAAGAATTTTCTTGACACTCTTTGATTTTGTAATTGTATCACCATTGACTTTCATGTCATTGGCTAATTTATGCGCCCTTCCACAATAATCTACCACACTTTCGTCTTTCTCTTGCTGAAGCAACTTAAAATCTCTTCTCAATTTTTGCAATCGCACATTTCTTACCTTTTTAGCACCTTGATAAGATTTCAACAAAATTTACCAAGCTTCTTTTGCTTGAAGACAATTAATAATTTTTTGAAAAACATTTAATTCTACATGCTGAAATAAATAATGAAGTGCTTAATTATTTTGTTTTTGGGCATGTACCTGCTCTATAGTCAATGCAGCTCCAACATCGGGTTCATTATATCCTTTTTCTACAATATCCCAAATTCTAAGGTGTTTCAAGAAAAATTCCATTTGAACTTACCATATTCTGATTTACTATCGAATTTAAAAACTGGACACGGAACATATTGATCATTGCTAGCCATTCTTTAGTTAGAATAGGGATACAATTATTCTAGAATGGGATATTCTGCTTCAAGTCTTATTCCTGATATGAATTACTTTTTCCCTATTACCAAACACCCACTGGAATAAAGTATCATTGTAGCCAAACAGACCTTGAAACCCTAACTCCTCTCTTCTTCCTCATTCTAAAACCGATGAAGGGGGCGACGTTCTTTGGATTTCGCCGGCAATGGAGAAGTCACCGGCAGGACGAGAACACCCACTTTGAACGGTGACGGAACTTGTAGCGCGACGCGTTCACGATCTCGATCTCCTTTCTTCGCCTTGATTGCAGCGCGACGTTGAGGAAGAAGTTAATGTCGATGAGGATATTACCGATGAAGAAATTACATTTTGCACTCGGCCCTGCCGGTGTTGGAGGTGCAATAAAGCTCTCGTTATGCACTTGGCCTTGAAACAATGTGTAAAACACACAATAAGAGTCAATAGTGACAATACAGTAACACAAAATAGGTTGATCTCTGCGAACCATACTAACAAAAAAATTCATTTCACACAAGTGAATAAGCGAAAATCACATGTAGTAACATGCCATACAAAATTGGGCAAAATTCACCGCGATTCTAAGTTTTGACCATATTTTTCGTACGATCTTCAATTTTCAAAACTTTCGTTTCAATCTCTCATTTTTAACTCTGTTTATTTTTCTAATGTATAACGTTATATTTGTTGATGTGTCATATAATTTCATTATTATATAAATTTTAAAGACGATTTTATCCTTTTCATCTCCTCTCTCTTTTGTTTGTCTCTCATTACTCTCTCTTCTGCCATTAATCTTCTCTCTCTCTCTCTTTCTCACTACTCGTTACTCTCGTCGTCGTCCCTCTCTACTCTCTTATCTTGACGTTTCTGTCGAGAGTGGTGAAATAAGAAGCCTCGTCGTTCTCTTTCCTCACTCTCGTCCCGTCACTCCTCTCACTCTCTTCATCTCAGTTCTCTCTCGTTGTCGGCCATTGTAGGACAACAGGTCTCTCTCCCGTCACGTCGTCGGCCATTGAAGGACCGCAGCTCTCTGTCCGTCATGTCGTTGGCAATTGAAGGACATCAATTTGGAAATCAGGTTAGTTGGAATTGGGGTTTCAATTTTGGGATTTGCTAGTTTCAATTTTGGGATTTGTTGATGTATCGGCTCTATTTTGGGTTTGGCATCAAATCCAACTCTGTCTTTTTACTCTTTTTTGGTGTAAAGCTTGAGTCTTGTGGTGTAAAGCTTGAGTCTTGTGGATTTGTGTTCATAAAGTTTGAAGCCTTTGCTTGTGCCTGTGGGAGGTCTAACAGCTTTAGTGAGTTGAGTTCCAGCAATTCATCCTCTTCTAGTGGTATATATTACTAACCATCACTATTTTATGATGTTAAGCATGGTTGCAATTGAAGTTGTTGATGACATATGGGAGTGTTTTTGTTTGCAGATTTAGATTCAGGGAGTTCATGTGGCAGCAATTCGAACGCAGGAAGTGTGAGGTCTCCCTATGTTGTTGAATCAAATCAAGCAAAAACAAGAAAAGTTTGGAATTGAAGCATTGAAGGATTTAATGGGGTTGATGGTGTGTTTGATGTACGTACTGTTTTTCCTATTGTTTTGTTTGAGTGTTGTAGAGAGGATGACGAGAGGCATATGGGTTTTCCTAGTAGATAAGAAAAGCAAAGAACTAAGGTAGGTAGGTTAGGAGAAGAAAGGTTAGATATTAGGTTTAGTTTAGTTGTTAGGGTTCAGAGATTAGCAAAACAAACAAACCAGGAGGAGATTTTTGTTGTTCGATGGTGGTTGTGACTGATGTTGGTGGTGACTGGTGTGGTGGTGGTGATGGTAGGTTGGAGCTTTGATGATTGGTGTTGAAGTTCTGATTTTTTTTTCATTTTTAGTGTAAATCAATTTTAAAGTAGAGAGTAATTTTGTTTTTTGGGTTTTCTGTTAAAAAACAAACGGAGTTAAAAACAACGAACCAGAACGTAAGATTTTGAAAATTGAAAAATCACACAAGAAATATAGTTAAACTTCAGTCATCGCAACCATAATTGTTAGTGTAAATGTCATTTAATTAAACGTTGATTACAGTGAAAAGCCAGGAGAATTACTTAAGAGGAGTATACTAGCAATTATGCTCGTCAATATGAGATGGGCATCCTTCCATCCGGCATAATGCTGTCATAAGCGACAGCATTGTCAAACCACAAAAACTTTGTTGAGGATTCTGGCCCCACTATATCATGATTCATGAATAAATAAAAGAAGTCATCATAAATTCTGAACTAACAAAAAAGGCCACAGAATTCCAAAAGGTGCCTTTGTGCTTGTAGTTTCTATAGGGAGGATTAACAACATGCTGATTTCAGCAAGTTTTACAAAAAAATGAGAGTATAGAAAATTGACTAGCAGATCCATTAAGAATGAAATGCTAAGCTGTTATGTTTAAATGATAAATCATCAGAATCTAAGATAGACCCACCATAAGATCTCTCCAGGTGCAAAGACGTCTCAGAAGATCCTGAAAATATTTGACCATAACATGAGTAACATATGGTAATGGCTACCACATAGTCTATTGTAAAGATAGAAACACAAGTAAAGCAATGCACCTGTGTCAAAACTGATGAACCTCAATGATTATTGAAATAACGGTAAAGAATTGATGATGCAGCAGACTCACCAAGACAATCTTCGATTTCTTTAGCGTAAAGTGGCATTCAGATCATGTTTAAGTGACGAACAACCTCAAGCACAAAATAAGATTTGTCTTCAGAACAATAAGAGTTACCTGATGATATAATATGTTTAGTATGATGATGCCATGAAAGAAAATGTAATTAAGCTAAAAAGTTGCCATTAATTTTAAAATAGAGCATAAATTAAACATAAATATTAACAATGAACAATTGCATTTGAAATGACTTCTGATCTCTTTTGTCTTTTTGTTCTTTTTCCACCTAATTTTTCTTCTCATTTTATCTTTTTGTTAAAGTAATATGTTTAAAGAAATACTAATTTGTCCTTTGGTCTTTCTACTTTTTTCTCACCTTTTCTTTACCTTCTACTTTGGTGTCGAAATGACTTTCGAAAGAAAACTAATCTTTGAAAAATGACATTAGCTGCAAGCCAATCTTTCCCTAATCAATCCCTTACCTCCAAGATAACACTCCTAATATTAATAGTTGCTTTTGAAGTGCAATCTTTCATACTTTAGGGCTTTAAGCAACCAAAAAGAAGATGCAAAATAAAAGATGACCGAAAAGTACACAATACAAAGGCATACCATTATCCTGTTGTTTGAGTTCGGCAATTAAACAACTCACAATATGCAACAAAAAATGTGCATCAATTTGAGCATATTGCAGCATTTCTGCTAATAGAGGGCGTTGCCTCCAGTCTTCACGCTACAAATTTCAGATGAAAAAAAAGGCACTTATTACAGCTTTCAACATAAGAAAATGACAAATTATTCTAAACTGCTTGACACCAATTTTTAATGCTTCAAAACTGCAAAATATTAAGGGTCCGCTTGGTTTAATTTTTTACGAAGTTAATTTCCGAAAAATTATTTTCCAAAAGGAAGTTACTTACAAATATATTTAGTTGGCATGTTCAATTGTTGAAAAGTGCAATTTATTGTGTTTGGTTCAAAACTATACTTCTCAAAAAGTTAGTTGAAAAAAGCCAATAATATCCTTATTTTTATTAAATTTCAATTAATAATATAAAACAATTACAGAAAAATATTTATTTTTATTATATAATATTTTTTATGAAAAATAAAACTACAGTTATTTTTTCACACAATTATATAATGAAGATTTTTTTTTAAATGTGACAAAATTTATTTATTAATTAAATGAAAATATTTCATATAAAACATATTTTGAAAATCTTAAAAATAATAAAATATTTTTATAACTAATATAAAATTGAAATTTATTTATAAAATATTTTATCAAAAATTTATTTATAAAATAATCTATCAAAATCTATTATTGAAAAAATTTATAAAATTTTAAAAATAAATAAAAAAATTATAAATAAATAGTATTTTGAAGGTATATTCGTAAAATATTTGGCTAGTTACTAAGGAAGTTGAACTTCCTGACCCCCTTTTAGGAAGTTACTTCCCGAGATTAAAGGGAAGTTAAGTGTTTGACTTTCTGAAAAATTCAATTTTTTTTATTCAACCAAAAACATAAAGTTTACCTATTTCTCAAGAATAAATACTTCCTCCATCTATTTATCTCCAACCAACCAAATCCTAAATGAGCAAAAAATAACAGTGTCAGTCCCCAACCTGCAGCAATTTATTCGTAGTCACACCACAATAAGTTTCTAGCAAGTATGCAAGCGATTTCTCTGGTTTTTACAACACATCACATGTCTGAAGTAACAGAACAGAAACACAAAGTAAGAGTTAGTTTTTTTTTTAAGTTGCATTATCCGACTCATCCATTAGTAGGGGTGAACATAGGGCCAAGCCAGGCCAGGCCGGACCATCTCTAATTTTTCAACCTCGTCAATTGGGACGGGCCGAGCCACTCCCACTAGACAATGCTGAAGGTGTGGCTCAAGCCTGTCATGCCATTCAAAATGACAGGCCGGCCCGGCCCACAAGCCAATTATTTTTTTTAAATATTAATATTGTATATTTTTATCAAAATAATAATTTAACATATACTTTATTATATAAATTATACTTTAATAATTACTAAACAACTCTTAAATTTATAATTGACATCATTTTTTATTAATTTATAACACATAATACATCAAATTAATATTAATATACTATATATTATATATATAATATAAAAAACTATATATATATTATATATATTTGGGCCGGGTTAGCTCGCAGACCATTTCATAAACCCAAATTTAACCCTATTTTATTTAAAAAATATTTGGGTCGGCCTGCAGGCCAAATAATATTGGCCCAACTAGGTCCTTTTTCAAGACCAAGCTAAAGCTGGCCTACGGGTTTCGCCAAAATGGCCAGCCCTATCCATTAAGTTAATTATCTACAATGTCTCAAATGGAATTCAGATTTTGACAAAAAAATAAATAGAATTTCAATTTCAACAAATAGAAACACGTTCAAACTTATTTTGAAAAATACCAGATGAAAGTTTTTGGAGACTTTTAGAAACATTTAGAGACGTTTAAACTTATTTTTGAAAAATACTAGATGGAGATACTTGGAGACCAAACTTTTGGGAACCGTTGGAGATATTTGGAGACTTTAAATCTAGTTTTTTCATAGAGGTTTAGAGCGTATTTATATTTCTTAAAATATGTTTGGACTGGACTTAAACATCAATTTCTAAATTTCATTTCAGTGTAATGGTTTGATTTTCCCCTATCCATTAGTATTGATATTATCATATAACCAAAGAATATACAAAGAACATGGACATATAACTTGAAATTAACCTCAGAGCTAACCTTTGCCGTTTCAAATAAATTAACAACGTATATATGGAAGTCCCCCTGTAGCCAAAGAACATCTTTATCAGCCCAATGGAATACCTTCACCATAACATTTCTACCAACTTTCGGAATTCATCCTCAAGCCCTGTTAACACAGCATAATTACTAAAACTTGAACCAAGTTACCTTACAGATACTTGGATCAGCAAAAACTGGCCTCAGAACCTCCATTACATCATGCAATGCAATTGTATCCACCAAATAATCATCCTTTCCAGTAGAAACTACTCACACAATCAAAACACAACAGCTCAATTACACTTTTGTTACAGCAGAATAAGAATTTTAAGGAAAGAAATTGTATAACACAAAATGCGTAACAGAGGCAAATTTCAACATGAAACCTGAATCAAAGCAGTGAATCCAAGGAAGCAGCGCAGGCTATGCTGCTGCTCGTTAGCTTTCTCTTTACTTAACAAGTTAGCTAATTCCTTAAGCTGAGACTCAATCTCCATCCACACATAACAACCGCTCATTTCCACTTCCGATTTCATAATTTCATCCATATGAAACCTAACCCTAGGGGTCGCTATCAAGCCACTAATTTCAGCTTCACAAGGATGCACATTCGAAGCATTCTCTTTCTCTACATTACACGATTGATCAATCAAAATCAACGCTTCAACGAATCAATAACGCTCTGTTTGGTTCAGTAATTAATGTATCCAAACACAACTCAAAACACATATTCCGTAAAGCAAAAAAAAACTACTTTTTGCAATGATTTAAAGCTGAAATGGTACCGTTTGGGTAAGGATTGAAGTGCTCGAACTGAGAGAAGGAATTATCAGCTAAGACGTGCTTGCAAGAGAGCTGATGCTTAGCCCCTTTTGTTTCAATAGAAATGGAGGGAAAAGAAAAGAAAGGAAAAGAAATTCCGTTGTTTGTTTTAATGAAAATGGATGGAAAAGAAAGAAAAGAATTAAAAAGGAAGAAAATGAAGAGAAATCAAAACACATTTTTATTTATCACCAAATTGGTGAGAAATGAAGAGAAATGACAATTCATTTCTTTTCTCTCCTTTCCTTCGTGTCATTAAAAAAGCCAAACAAAGCCTTAGGTTTGGAGTGTAAATAGCAAGAACTTAAAGGCGAATTTCTTCTGCTTTCGGCGTCTACGGTAGTTTGTAGTGAAGAGGAGAGTAATCTGATTTTCTCTCTGCATTCCATTTTTCTCTTCTTTGTTGAATTTTAGTTTTCGGTTTGGTTCAGTTATGGCGGCTGGTTAAGTGGAAGCAGTTGCGCTGGTAAGATCATCTCTAATTTAAAATTTTATTTTTATACAATTTTTATAAAAATATAATATTTATAATAAAAATATCTCTAACCTATAATTTTATTTTTAATTATTAAAAAAAATATTCTCTTAATATTCTTTTTAAATCACATTTTTACTATTATTTTTTATAAACTAAATACAAATTTAATTTTTTCTTAATTATTTGTTAAATAAAATTAATTATGTGGTTTAAAAAAGGAATAAAATCAAAACAAAAAAAACAATTTTTTTTATGTTGCTACGGTGCCGCAAAACACAAAAAAGACCAAAAAAAACAACTGGGTTAGAGAGGTATTTTTGCTCTATTTTTTGCGTTAAACTCAATTATTGTGTTGGGTTAGAGTTGGTCTAAGAACGACGATGCAGAGTTGAGGGACGGAAGTGAGAGAGGTTTTATTGTTGGGTTGGGTTCGTCGGTTTGTGGTTTGATAAAATTTTAGTTTTGAGTTTTCTTTTTTTGTTAATTTTTTACATTTAAAAAGCTGATGTGGAAAAATCTTACTTTTGTGAAAAAATGTCTCTTGTGCACGCGCGTGCGAGTAACCTGTTAGTGCCATGTCATGAACAAAATAAAAGTTCTAACAACGTTATAATGGGTGCTAATTTTCGAAAAGAAAATGAAATTGTTTTTTTTTTCAATTTTACAAAGATTGTGAACTAAAGTAAAGGTTGCGAATTGAAATTTGCAAGTCCACTTTATCTACAAAACTTGTTACTGTCAACTTTCAAGCAGATGTTGGCCGAGACCCGTTGTTGTTGATGTGCAGGAAAATTCTAGAGAAAGAGAAGAGGGGGAGAGAGAGAAACAGCGTGGCAGAGAGATCGAAGAAAAGCAATTCATTAAGAAAATGTTGGGTTTTATACGCATGAATAGAACTGTCTTCTTACATGATCCATTAAATCTTTTTTTGGTAATTAATTAAATGACTTTGTAGGTTATCACCAAAATCATGAGATATGGTGGTACCTAAAATATATTATAGCTTAATGATTACTTATTTTTCTTTCATAAATTTACTTGGTAATTATTCATTTGATTTTAAAATGTGAATATAGAAGTAACATAACATTAGGTAGAAGTGTAAAAATTGAATCTGAATTAATGAACTGAATTGAAATTAAACCGGTCAAAATTGGAACTGAACTGAAATATTGAACTGCACAGTAAAACCATCGGCTCACGGTGTGGTTCTAGTTTAAGAGTGTTGAGAACCGTGAAATCGTCGGTTCCAACCGGTTCAAAACCGATAGTTTAATATTTATAAGCCAAAAGTTTTAAAACAAATCAATGGTTTAAAATCTTTCAAAACCAATATTTTAACTAAAACTAGTGGTTCAACGTTTCAAAATCATATATTAATCTTATAAATCAGTGGTTTTAACCCTTTCAGACCATCATTTTTAACCAAAATCATCGGTTTAACCTTTCTAATATCGATTTTAACATTAGTTAAAAAATTAAAAAAAAGATTCAAACCGGATCGAACTAAAGCTGAAATCTCTAGTTGAACCATTATAAACCAGAACCAAAACCAAACCGCTCCTAAGCTGTTTGGCTCTGGTTCCAGGGTTCTAGGAACCGAAATTGATGGTTCGCGAACTGTCAATACGTCATTAGGCTTCTAATCATGACTATGGTCGATGGAGACGTGAAAGGAATGCGTGCGGACCTCCTCATGGACAGCTAAATGGGAACATACACGCTTTCTGGCGCAGTCGAACTCAAAAACGCCTTTACTTTGCTTTCATGTGGATCGTGAGGTTAGTTAAACAACTCCGCACACAACCCCTTGCCACCACATCATTTGTCCTACTTTGCCTTTTCTTTTCTCTTGATGTTTGTTT
>CAODLS011757948.1:0-11401 GCA_948243855.1 Flueggea neowawraea | reverse complement strand
CCGACTCCAGTATCATTGACCATGACTCCAAGCTGTCGAATCTCTTCCTCTCCATGTTCTGATCCATCTCCGAGTTCAACTGGCTCTTGGATGACGACGGGATTGCTAAGGGTCTACTCTTAGATCTTCGAAGCCGGAATGAATGAAAACATAAAGTAGCCATTGATGTGCTTACTTAATGATCTAAACTACTAAGTGCGTCAACTGAAGGTCAAAACCAACTATCAAAAGGAGATTTCCTTCTGAAAGTGTGAATTGATTTGAGAAAGTGCATGAACTGATTCAAAAACATGGATTATGGTATGATTATATGGAAAGGAAGAGGAGATCATGGAATGGATTTTTGGTGATTATATGAGCAGAAGAAGCAAATTCAATAAGTTTTTGCTTGCTATATTACCATAAGAAACAGAGGGATAGAGAGAAGAGATTAGGTAAGCTTGGCAGATGAACTCAAAGCTCAAGTTTCAGGGGCGTCCCGTGAATGCTCCATTCAAAAGTTATGCACTCTTCTTTCTTTTTTTTTTTCCAAGGTAATTACTTCTGAGGGAGGGATATGGTTTAGATTGTGTAGTAGATGCAACCCAAACTTCTCTAACTCATTAATGCGCTAAGTGGCAAAAGGGTTCGATCTTTGCATGGGATAACTAAGCACGCCACTACCCATCTTTACTTACCACTTGCAAAAATACTCTACTCTGCTGCATATATAGAGAGAGATCACAATTCACAAGTGGTTCTTACACGTGGAAATCTCACACGAAGACAGGTGGCAAATCATTCCTCATCTTGTCTCTTATATTACATCTAACGAGAAGGCTTCAAAATTCCAGTTGAGAAGTGAAATTCGTTGCTACCCGGTATAGTATACAGAGTCCCCCGTGCAAGTTGTTGGGGCTAAGTCAGCCCTTATGGTTTGAAACAACCACGAATAAAAGACAGTAGGCCTCCAAATTCATTGTAATTCAATGTCCAACCCAAACACAGCCACCAAATATCTTGGGTTTTTCCTCCATTTATTAGGGGAATAATTACACACTGAATAGGGAGCTCGACCTTTAATTGCAAACGACATACTCTGGGCCCAATTTTAACAAGTTAACGTGTTTCATTCTTACTCCGTACGCATTAACATCGCATTAAGTCCTCAGATTTTTAGATTTTTGTCTCATTCAATCAATATTTTTTCTCTCTCCTCCTTTTCTCTCCTCTTTCTCTTTCTTCGTGCTCTTTCTCACTTGCTTCTCTCTTCGATCTCTCTTATCACTTGCTTCTTTCTCCTCTGTCGTCCGCCTCTCGCTCCTCCTCCTCTCTCTTCGTTCTCTCTTCTCACCTGCTTCTCTCTCCTCTCTCGTCCGCCTCTCTCTCTTCGATGACCTCCAACTGCTCCGATTTAGAGTTCTCCGTCGCGGATTCGCTCTTCTCCGCCTCTGTTCGTGCCGTCGTCGTCCCTCGTGTCGCCTTTCTTCCTAGCCCCTCAGTCGTCGTTCTTCCTCCTGCGTCGCTGTCTTCTTCCTCGCCTCCGCTTCTGCTGCTGTCGCGGGATCTGGCTTCGAGGTTGGCGGTTCTTTCTTCTTCCTCGTGCTCCGCGTCACCTGCTCCCTCCGCCTCGCTCTCCTCCTCGCTTCGTCTCCTCCTTTGTTAATCGCCTCTTCGTCGGCCGTTGACCACCAGATCTGGCTTCCTAGAACAGTCGGCTCTGTTCGTGCCGTCGTCGACCAACCCTAGCCTTCTGTTTTTTTTTTCCTTTTGTTAATTTTTTTAATTTTTTGAACTGATTTTAATTCTTTTTTCTTTTTGTTTTAATAAGAGTATTTTTAAATGTTCACATTATATTATAAATTGATGAGGTTGATTTAAAGTTTCTAAGAGATTGGTGTGTGGTTTATTAAATGTGTTGTTTGTTGTTTTTAAAAAAATTATAGAATTTTTATAATGTTAATTTTTAGTTTATTTAGGGTTGAATTTTAGTTTATTAAAAATGTTGTTTGTGGTTGTAAAAAAATTAAGAAATTTTCGTAAGGTTGATTTGTAGTTTTATTAAAAAAATATTGTTTGTGGTTTTTCAAAAAAAAATTATAAAATTTTTATAAGGTTGATTTTAAGTTTATTTATGATTGATTTGTAGTTAATTTAAAATGTTGTTTGTGGTTTTTAAAAAAATTTAAGAAATTTTTATTAGATTGATTTCAAGTTTATTTATGGTTAATGTGTAGTTTATTATAAATGCTGTTTGTGGTTTTTTAAGAGAAGTTATGAAATTTTTATTAGGCTTTTTAAAAATTTATTTATAGTTTATTTAAAATATTATTTTTTTGTTGTTTTTAAAAAAGTTCATAAAATTTTTATTTATGGGTCAAGTTGAAAAAACAAGTCATCTAAAAAATTTGAAAAGAATTAAAAATGAAGGAATGTTTATTTTAAGTTGATGTTAAGGTGATATTTAGATTGTAAAAAATAATTATAAAATTTAAAAAATAAAAATATTTTAGTTTAATATTTAAATAAAAAAATAATTTAAAAAAATAAAGTGAAGAAAATTTTATTTAAAATTGATATTAAATTGATATTTTAATTAAAAAATTAATTTAAAAATGTTAAGAAAATAATTAAAATAGAAAAATAGGGACTAAAATTAAAAAAAAAAAGAAATACAGCTATGTGATGTAAGGAAAACAGTAATCTCCTATGAGATGAGAAAAGAAGCAGTATGACATGAGAAAAAATCAATGGCATTGATTTTTAATTGATTTTTCCAATAGGGCTAGATCTGTAATTGGCCCTTCATTAGGGGCAATTACATGTTTTCCATTGACGTATGTTTGCACGTACACCATCCTTTTTTTTATTTGGAATTTTTATATTTGTGAACATAAAATTTAGAATATAAATACTAAATTATTCGATCATTATTTAATTAATTTTTATAAAGTATTCAATTAATATTTGAAAAGTTTTTAAAAATATATTCAATCAATATTCAAATAATTCTCAAAATAGTATTCACTTGTTATTCAAAAACAGTATGTATCTGGTATTCTAAATAGTCTTCAAAAGGTATTGAACAAATATTCTATCAGTTTTCAAATGGCTTTTAATAGTTATTCAACAAATATTCGGAAAGCATTCATTGTGTATTTATTTACTTTTCAATAGTATTCAAAAGTTTACTCAAGTATTAAACAGATTTACAAATAAGCACTAAAAAAATGTTTGACGAGTTTTTAGAAAATATTCAATTAATTTTAACATAAAAAGGATTTAATCAATATTCAATAAGCATTAAAAAATATTCAATAATTTTAAAAAAATATTCAATTAATATTTAATTATTTTTTTAAATATTATGAAACTATTCAACTGGTATTAAATTAGTTTTCAATTATTATTCGGAGTATCAAAAAGTATGTTTTTTTTTTAAATAAAAACACCAAATTCCGACTTCCGTGCAGTGTAGTCGTATTTCATCGGTCAACAAAATGAAATTTAAAACTGATTTTGGAGAGTCAATGCAAATACAGGGACCGATTTGTAATTTAGCAAATCTTAGGGACATAATTTGATAGTTTACGAATTGCATGTTGCCGCCGTCATGAATGTCGCTCTGCCCTAGTCCATCTATCTCGATCTCGGTCTCTCCTCCCTCGTCGGAGCCTCCGCCAGGATCGTCGATGTCCCTCAGGCCGCCGTGTGGCGGAGACCAACGTGGTGATCTCCACCAGGCCGCCGCATGTAGTTCCAAATGAAGGAGAGAGGAGAGGATAGAGAACCTTCACGTCCGGCGAGAGGAGAGGAGAGAGGATAGTTGCGGACAGTTGCGTTGGGTGAGAGGAGAGAAGAAAGTGGAGAAGAGAGCGGAGGGAGCAAGAAAGGCAGAAAGAGAGAGAAGGACGCGCCACGACGGCAAAGAAGAGGAGAACGAAACACGACGAAGGCGGCGGCAGCTGTCCAAACAGACGGAGGCGGAGGCGCTGTGAATGGACGACGGGAAAACTCCAGCGAGATCTCTCAAATCTCTCTCTCTCTCTCTCTCTCTCTCTTTTTCCCATCTGGCTATTTCAATTGAAAATGAATCTCCACTGAACAACATATAGCAAAATGGAAAAGGGACTACAAAAATGAATTTTAAAAGTCGGTAATAAAATTCCTCCTATATGTTTACAATTTAGAAAAACAATCCCAGAAACCGCGTAATTTTTCCTTAGCTGAATTTCATGGGAACAGAAATAACAGTAGAAATTACACTTACACAGTTATCAGATCAACTTTCAAAATTTTACAAAGTTTAATGCGAAACACTTTTTTTTTGGAAAACATTTTAACATCTAAAATGCCATATTAGGCATTTTAATATAACAATGTCGCATTTCCAAACCTTTTATCTTTTTTTTGTCTCCCATTTCTCTCCCTTTCACCGTCTTTCTCTTCCACCAGTGGCAGAGCTACTAAAGGATCAGAGGGTGTCCGGGCACCTTCTGACACCAGAGGAGGGCCATGTGATCCCCCTTAGGTGGGGCTCCACCACTGATACAACACCCTCTGCTCATGGGAGGAAAGGTCGCCATTGAAGATTGAGCTTGGGAAGTGAAGTGAGGAAGACGAAGCAAGCTGTTTTTTTTTTCAATTTTAACCCATGGCGAAATGACGTCGTTTCGCCCTGGGTTAAAAAAATAACCTTAATTCCCAATTCATGTCGTATAAGTCACAAAACCTAGTCCTCCCGTTTTTCCCACACTTCTCTTCTCTTTTAGGTTTCAGTCTTTCTCTCTGTTGCTCCACACCTCCATCCTCTATCGAGCAGTCCTCCCCTTCGTCCATGCCGCACAGTGCCGCCACCTTGCTTCCTTCTCCCACAAAGCGCCTTCCCGTATGCTAGCCGTCGTCCCTAGTAAGTCCATTTTCCCTCTTTTTTGGGGTTAGAACTTGACTGATTCTGTTTTGTTAGTTTATGATTATCTTTGTGTTTCTGCAAAAATTTTAGTGAATAGCTTGAATATAATTGATTGAAATTCGCAATTGCCAGTTTGTGTACTTGTTATTGGGAGTTAAGTTTGGAATTGGTTCTTGTTTCTTTCTTTGGTAGGTTCACATGTGCAATAAGCTAGGTAGCATGTACGAGTTGGCTTGGCAAATCCTAGTGACGTTCCCCGGTGTGACATAAGTGAAAATGCACCTGGTATGGTTGTCCTTTTTCATGGCTTAACTCTTTTGTTCCCAATTTGAAACTCTTTTTGGTGAATCAGTACTAAATTGCCTCATTGGAAACATCTGTCTAGCTTTCTTTTACTGCGAGATAGATGGAGGTTCCCTTTGTTTGCAAATAGAGACTTAGAGATTGTTGAATGGATTAACAACAATTTGGTGTAATATTGTTAAATTGTGATTTATTACTCCCTTCATTTCATAATACTTGTTTTTTAGCAAAGTTGTTTTTTTTTTCAAAATAATTAACATTTTATAAAATCAAGAATTTTTTTGCTATTATATTCCACATTTACCCTTGTATTAAATTTTTAGTCAATGTGCCAAATTTATGAGTTAATTTTAAAGGTGGTCATACTACTTAGCTCTATTTGAGTTGAAGAATTTTTTTCCTACTTAGCTCTATTTGAGTTAATTGTGGTCATACTACTTAGCTCTATTTGAGTTGAAGAATTTTTTTCTGTACACAATTTTCAAGACCAAAATTTTTATTGCATATGGAATATATTAAATTGATGGTGTCGTCTGTTTGAGATGTCAAAACAGTATGAAAAAAGACAAAAAGATGAATATTAACAAATATCTCTAGATTTTTGTGTGACACCGGCCACAAACAAAACAAGAACAACGTCAGTGCAAATTTTGATAGTTCATCCTCAAACAAGCGAAAACAAGAAAAGAGTATGGAAAAAAAGAAAGAGATGAACGCTACAGATTATGGATTTGATTTAAACAAGTTTCCTGGTGAAGGAGAAGAAGTGTTTGAAGAAAAAGAGCTTCAAGAAGGTGTCAAAGATATGTTAAAAATTTGGTTCCCTAAGTTTTATTAGACTGGTTCTAACGGGATCCTAGCCACTGACAGTAACGCGTCTTCATGTCGTAGCCCGTCCTCCTGCGGGAAGACGGGCTACATGTGTTAGGCACGAGATCCATTGGCCCTGCGCCTGACGTTTATTCTTTGTTTTTAAAATTAAAATCTGACTGTTGGATCGTTTAATTCAACAGTCAGATTTACTCCAACATATTAAAATAAAATTATATTTAGTAGAAAGTTGAGTAAGCGTCCGACAAGACTCTTAAAGTAGTCCTTAAATTACAAATAAAAAAATTAAAGACTAAAAACTGAAAATTTTAATAAAATAATAATAAAAAATTAAACAGACGTCCGTAGAATAATTTTAGATATCGTGGTTATCTAAGAGTTACGTGGTTACGTGCATTTAAAAAAAAAAACATCCAAGAGTTATGAATAAATAAACTTTTTTCTTTTTGTCCTCTTTTTTCGCTTTTTGGAATGTAGATGTTTACATGTACTTTTTGCCAATCGATCTACTGACAATAAACTCTTGAGCTGGAATTTCTTTGTTTTACTGATTGAAAAGGAGTCCAAGATAAGTTCAACAAAATCGTAGTAACTGTTACAAAATGATTAACTTGCAACACATAAATGATCAACACTGAACTTTTTTAATACTGAAATGATTAAATCAAACACTATTGAGAACTTCTTCTACCAAAGCTCGGTCACATTTTATCTGAGTAGGAAGTTTGCCTTCACTTTCTAACATTGCCTTGTTAATATATGGAATCTTGTATTTGTGACAACCTTTTGCTTTCATAATTTCCACCATACACAATTACAATGTCAAAAATATGCAGTTAGACTTACTGCAGAGTAACTCTCAAATGACTTGTACACAGCATTTACTAGTTCATCAACACTTATGGGCGACTCCTTGTATTGTAAAGATTGAATTGCATTGAAAAACTCAATATCTAAAACATTTAAATCTGGAGAATTAGGAGGCTGACACATCAAACGAATATCGCATCCTTCTTCTTTGGCTGCTAGAAAAAATTTAACATCATTGTAATTAATGTGTGTTCTTACATTATCTTGTTGAATAAATATAGATACCTTAAATCTTCTCTTGGCAATTTCACATTGATGGCAGGAAACACCTTTTCAATAAAATAGGACCTCATAACTTCTTTATTCACCGAAGTAATTGGTTTTGTCTCCAACGTACCTGCAACTCTATTAGCGTTATTCCTTTTTGTCTGCTCTTGGGTGATAAAAGGAAATACACCAATCTTTCCATCAAAAAGTTCATTCCCTTTGGAAGAGCTAAAGCAACTAAAAACATGAGTTTGCAAATGAAGTTTTTGCTTTTGCAAGTGCGCATTGGATCATCCTCATTTGGTAACAAGTAATACTTCTCGGATCTTTTTGTCATGTAAAACCACTTCTCGTCAATATAAACAATGTTATGCATCCCCTTAAAGATTGGATCATGTGGTATGCTATTCTCGTCGACCATTGAAATGCAAAATTGCAATCGAGATCTTTTATTTTCTTCCTTCAAAAACGGTTTTATGGCATTTGAATGCCTCCGTAATGCTCCCGACTTTAAAAGCCTATGACATGTGCTTGCACTAATGTTCAAAGAACATGCTAATGATGCAAGGGTTGTTCGATTTTTTAGCGGGATTTCATGAAGTCGACCCAAGTCAATTTGAACTCTCTGACGACCACTATTTTTTTTCCTTCTATCACAAGGATCACCACTATTTTTCCGTTTCCAAATACGTTGAATAGTACTAATAGAAACAGAAAATTGTGATGCTACTGACGATGTTATTCCCTTCTTTAATTTTCCATCAACACTTTTGCCCAAAAGTATTTCATATATTGCTCTACGCTGATCATTGGAAAAATTAGGTTTCGATTTTCCTAAACACAAAGACAGCAAATTAAGCATATTAAATTATTTGAATATGGATTGCCAAACTATATGATTTGTTTTTGCTAATATTATTAATAAATTAAACAAACAAGAAAAACAAATGCAACAAAAATTAAATAAAGTAATGCATACGTACCAGTATATTCATGATGGTTTATTTCCATGGTTGCATCCTCTTGTTCATAAGGCTCATTCAAATTTAACATTTCAGTCATTGTAGAAGTTGGAGTTAAGTTGAGATCAGGAATGCAATCAACGTTTAGATCGGGTGATTGCACAACTTCCTTATCATGGTCTGTAGGTGATATATGCAAGTCTATTTCATGGAAAGACATCTTAGAAATTTTGGTTTACTGTAGCCTCTATAGTTTTTCAACTCATTTTATAGCAATAATTTTAGTGGAAAAAAATTAGATTAAATTTAGCCGGCAATAAAAATTTTGAGATTTTACTTTTGGTGGGAAAAAAATCATGGTTTGTGAGTCAATTTTTTTGTTGCCGGGTCAATTTTTTATTAGAGGGAACAAAATTTGTGAGCCAACCAAAAAATATTATAGGAGCCGCGTAGTCCTTTATTTGGAGTGGTATTTGAATAAGTATCCCAACAAATTTATTTGACTTAGATTAATTACATTTAAATTATTTTACAATAACTAATAAAGTTACAATAGTAAACTACCATAATAATTAATGCAAATCAATCATTTTCTTAATGGATGTGCCAAAAATTTAAAAAGCAAGTATTGTGAAATGGAGGGAGTATGACTTAAGAGAAAATTTAGTGTATGATTGTTGCCAATGTATCTGCATTTATCTTGATCAAGATAGTGTAGGAGCAGTGTGGGATAGTGTTAACTTTATCTTAATTATGACTTATGAGAAAATTTAGCGTAGGATTGTTGCCAATGTACTTGCATTTAATTATGACTTATGAGAAAATTTCGTGTAGGATTCGTTTGCAATCATTTATCTTGATTGTTGCCATTACACAACGAAAGCCAGGACTCGGCACCCTTTAGTCAGAATCCTCGTCCGCCACTGTCTTCCACCCCTGCTCTCTCTCTTGCGATCCTAACCGTCCGGTGTTCGCTCTCTCACTTGCCGAACGATCAGGGTTTCTACCTGCAGAGTCTTCTCGGCCAAATCGATGAGGAAGGTTTCGATGCAACCTGAAATGACGATATAGAATCGTGATATGTTGTCGTCGACAACGTGACAAGGACTAGACGGTTCAGGTGGAGGAGAAGGGCCAACAACAACGACGAGATGAAGATGTGACGGTATAGGTGGAGGAGAAGTTTCGTCGATCGTTCAAGATATGTTGTCGCAAGCATTGTTCAGACGTCATTTCTTTAAGGTCGACGGCGACAATGCTGAAGCTAAGCAAGCAGAGTTGGCAGAGGCTAGGTTTCAAAACCCTAACTGCAGGCCCATGTATCTGTTATATATAAAATTTCTCCTCAGTTCATAAATTGCAAAATTATAAGGTCAGTCTCTAAATTGCGAAATTACATGGTTGAACCCTATAAAGTTAAACCGAACTTGTGGTTTTATTTTTCAGAGTTTTAGCAACCTATAATTTTAGACTTCAAAAAGGATTACAGAAGTAAAAATAAGAAATTACCGGCTGGGAGCAATTCAGATTTTTGAGGAGAAGCTAATAATTCTGAAAAAGGACTCTTAAGATATTACTGACATTGGATTCTGGAGGCTCCATAGAATCTAATCATTAAGGACATTTTCGTCCTTTGGGTTATCTTGGAGCTTTGGATTGGAGCCCTCTCAACCATATGTTCACTCAAGTAGCAAGCACCGACCTTATTGGCCGCAGCGAATTTCCAGAAATATCCTCCCATACTCGCATCAAGAATTTACTGCTGCTAGGTAAGTACCCATCTGTTATCTATCTGTTTATACATAAATAACTAAAGAGTGCCTGCTGTGCTGGAAAAGTACAAACAAAAAATACGCTAATGCTAAACTACCATAAAGTAAATGCGTGTGATGCAGCAGAATTGGAGATGGTAGATCTAAGCATAAAAGCATATCAAGTAAGAGGAGTATAGAGTAGAGAGGATGGGGGGACCCCCCCCCAAATAAACAAGTAGAGAAAATATTATGGCTATGAGATCCATTCCGTAGGACCCCATCAACCATCCATGGATTGGTGATGACTGACACATACATATGTGGTAATTCAGTTGCTAACAACTGATGAATTGGTAGCCGCAAGGAGTAATGCGCAAGTTTTGGAGTATAATCACCGAGTAATGAGCATGCCAATGGGCAAGAGTTAGTGATGCTGACTTACCAAACCCTCATTGCTGGCTGCCCAATCCATCCACCACTCCGCACTGCCAGCTTCTCCTCGCTCAGTCGGTGCAGAAAGCAAGAGGGGACATTATGGTAAAATAATGTTTTACAGTCCAAGTAAGCGTCAAGGGACTCACTCCAAAGTCCAATAAGCTGTAAAGTAAGCACAAAACCTCCACAACCACCACTGTTGGCAACACCAACTGAAGTAGCTTAGCAAGGGGGGATACAGGTGTCATTATCGCAAGACACAGCCCCACTAACGTCATTTCGTTAAAAGGCACGTCACTGCTCCCTCCTCGCTTGCTTTTTTGGTTTAGCATCAGTTGTAGCGGCACAGCCATCCCCATATCCCACTCCATCCACACTCAACAAAAGAAATAAAAATGGGGAGCAGAATTCCGGCGCACCAGCTGAGAAATGGGTTGTACGTATCGGGGAGAAGGGAGGAGCTGCAGCAGGGGAAGGAGAAGCCAGGTAGCACCGCAGCTAGACCAGTTCCTTACACAGGTGGCGACATTAAGAAATCCGGCGAACTTAGTAAAATGTTTGACATTCCCGTGCTTGATCCTCTCAGTCCTCATCTACCTAAGCACCCCTCTCGCCCTTCCTTTTCTTCTCAACACAACAGCGGATCCATGCGATCCAACTCCAACTCCAACTCCAACTCTGGCTCCATCAAGAAATCATCCGGCCCCATGCCCTTGCAGCCCACTGGCCTCATCACATCTGGCCCACGGGGCTCATCTGGCCCGTTGCCCCCGCGGAGGTCCGGTCAGCTCGACCACTCCTCTTCCGGCTTCGGATCTGGCTCAAGCAAGGCGCTCTATGGATCTGCCGTCACTAGCCTAACGGAGGATGTGAAGGTGGGATTCAGGGTGTCCAGGGCGGTGGTGTGGGTGGTGATGGTGGCGGTGGCCATGGGGTTGCTGGTGGGTTCCTTTCTGATTGTTGCCGTCAAGAAGGCCATAATCTTGGTGGGATTGGGGGCCGTGTTGTTGCCGCTCGTACTGGGACTGTTGTGGAACTGCGCGTGTGGGAGGAGGGGGCTCATAGAGTATGTGAGGAGTCATCCTGATGTTAATCTCAGAGGTGCTATTGATGGACAGTACGTCAAGGTCACTGGGGTATCTCTCTCT